>JBCAUG010314846.1:0-17410 GCA_038406175.1 Haplosyllis leylae | reverse complement strand
CAAATCTCACTGCCAAGTCATGTGACCACCTCTCTCAGCCAATCAGAAGGCTCCATTTGTTCAAATCTCTCAAAAATCTCTGAAACTTGAGAGAAATCGTGAGATTTCACCGAAAAATATTTCCCATTTAAAGAGCAAAACTGTTAAAACAGCTCTGCTAAAAACTGAAGTGGTCAAAAGGACATGTAAAAGTGTATAAATGCAGAACAATGCAAATGGTAAAAATGTACATATTACTGAGCTTCCTAAAAATGAAGCCAAAATATGTATATTTTTGTTCACATGATTCCACCTCTCCCCACAGAGGGTTCTGGATGTGGGCCCTGTTTTGAGGAGATCCGTTAAAGACATTGCATTAATTCAATACAAGACGATGTAACTTTGCAGTTACTATTTTATGTCCATTTACCCCCTCATAGCCTTGAGAGCAAGACGCTTCCTCTTGGCTATGAGGGTACATAGCTTGTGCTTCCTTCTTGTATCCACTAGCATGGCTTCCCCTACAGTGAGGCAGTTGCGATTGTATTTAGCCCGATCCTGTTTTCTGGCCTCCTCAGCACTGACTGGTGTCTCCATGCTTTTCCACGTCTCCTTGCAGACACCTTACAATCCTCAGATCCTTGGGGGTGATGGTACAGTGGTTCCTGTGCATACAGGCCAAGTTGGCTCCCTCAAAGAGTTCCACAACATGCTGTTCCATTAGTTCCCAAAGTGTGTGGATAGCCTTACATTCAATTCTGTAGGGGCCCTCCTCAAATAATACTTCCTGGACGAGCCTGAAAAATGGCCTCCATGGTATGATGTTTTTGACTTTGGTCTGATAATGCCTAATTTCTTGATGTGCTGAGTGTGGCTTAGCTTTTGAAGGTTTTGACTTGCATTTCACCTCCTCAACACGATGTTGGCAAGGACACTTCACAGCTGCAGTTGGCTGGCTTGGTCATTTGAGGATGGCAAGGGATGCAGATGCTCATTTAGCTAGAATGATTGGGGGATGCACAGTTTCAGCTACAATTTCACTGACTATGGCAGGGGCTGTTTCCTGAGCTTCCACAGTTGGTATTACCTCCTCATGAGTTGGGGATGGCGTGGAGGGTGAAAGTAAAGGTTTTGAACCAGATCAGCTACCTCAGCTTCAGTTTGAGGAGGAGGGTGGTCATGCTCCTCATTGGCTCTCTAGACCACTCACTCGACTACTGGTGATGCAGATCCCGGGAGGGACAGTGTCAGCTGGGTGCAATCCATCTCCTCAGTGGCTGCTGATGGAAAGCAAGCCCTGGGCAGGCCCTGTAATTGCTTTCTAGCAGTTTGCTTCATGCGCACCATCAAGAATCACTACCTTAAGTGAGGGGATGAACCTTCAACCACTATTTACTAATAAGAGACGAAATCGACAAAATTGAGCAAATTCACTAAAGCTAAGCTACTTACTAGCTGTTTTTCACCAAAAAGATCAGGAATTCAACTCCTCAAATGCTTAGCAGATCAAACAATACAGATCAAAGACACAGTGAATATTTTACAAATTGCATGAAGCACAAGAGTTTTTATTGTTGGTAAACATTGTTGCAACCTGCCTCATCCAATCATTGAGGGGGTGCAATACTCATGCAGCTGGAGGGGCCTAGCATGCCCTCCTCTCATTGGACTACTTCTGTTGATGGGAAATTGTGAGTGACAGACTAGACATCATAATTGGATCCGCTACTCAGTTAATTGCGATTAGATCAAAGATCTGCAACATCTCACCTCCTCTGTCATCAAACTTATTTAATTCTTTACATGTTTGGGGAGGGGTATCTACCATAAATGCATAATATCTATGCCAATGGATCTCCATACTTTGAGGAGGTCCAGTGACTTTTTCACCAGTGTAAAATCCCTTAGATTATTTAGCTACTGCTACTGTGACTTCCCTGTTCACAGTGCCAGCTGTTTTGTCTAGTATTTTCAAACACCTCAGTGGCAAGAACAATTCCTCCCTAAATTTGTCTTTCCACCTTCTTTATGTGAAGTCTCCATAATGAGTCATTATGTACCAATCCTACTTTTAGGAGGTGGTTTTACTAAGGCTGTGCAATGACTGATGTTACTGAGCCATCCCATAAACAACTGAATACTGGCTGGTCATAGCATTACACTAACTAACCCAATGACACATTAACCTTCTCACAGAGGTGAGAGTCTATGCAAGTGAAGAATTAATGCTAACATGAAGACTAGCATTACAGGTGCAGACACCATAAACCTAAAAACTTAGGGACCTAGCCTCAGTCACATGGTAACAGAACCAACACTTTGTAAAGAAATACTTGACACCTAAGCTGTGGATATACACCAACACAACTTATACACTTCAAAAGTGAGGAGGTAGAAATATTACCTATTCACTTGGTTGAGGAACCTTCTCCAGAAAATTACCATCCTAACTTGGTTTCAGCACCAGGTGAATACAGAACTTGCATGGATAAGGTTAATGTGACTGTTTGACCCAGAAACAAGGAAAATGCATTCTCAGATACACCTATGAGGAACTACTTGGCCTATATAATCCTGGTGGAGATTATACCTTATAGCACTTACTCCAAGCTCCAGCATACAAAACAGTTAATTGAGGATGGGGTTCTTCCTCCAAACAACTTACCTAACCATTCCAATTTTGGAACTAAATTCTGTACCACCTCCAGGCAAGGGGTGGCAGGGATCCACCCCAAGCTCTGGTAGCTTGTTTGGTTTACTTACTATCCCACTGTAAGCTGAAGTGGGTCTCACCAGTTGGGGTGATCCTACAGCTCACAGCTGGAAGAGGAGGTAGCCCAGCAACTGAGGAGGTCACCGGGGCTATCACCTTGGAGTTACATGGGAAGGCATGAACCTATGCTGCTTGTCCATCTGATTCCTCAATCAGATTGGCAAGCACACTTGATTCATTGCCATCCTGGTCTTTGCATACCTCTGCTATCCTGGGCAGAGTGTACACAACCTGGGCAGCAGGGGCTAAGTCTTCCTGCCCACCAGGCTCCTCCAAGGGGCCTGGAATTCCTTTTAGGGCTGTACTTCCACTCCTATTTATTAACCTTTGGATTTTTTCTATTTGCTCCTCCCACATGGGAGTTGGGACTCTAAATCTTTCCAACATTCTATCTATATTGCTAGGAAGGATCTCAAAACTATCATCAGAATCTGACAATTCCTCCTCACACCTATCACTACACCATTTACCTTCTACACACCCTTCATAAATAAGTTTCCAAGGCTGCTGCCAACAATACATTCTACTAACATTGGCCTAAGCTAGAATTTTCTTGATCAGGTGGCTACCCAAAACAATGGGAACTCCCTTGTTGAATAAACTGTCAGCTACCCACAACCTAACAGTTAGACACCCAATGCCCAAAACTCCTAACTCAATGTCTACCCATCCTATTACTTTAATCTTTGAGTTAATTAACTTGAACTCATCTAGGCTTACACACTGGGGTACATCATACATAACTGAGGTTACTTCCACATCCATATCATCTGTAATTTCTCTATCAATCAATGACACATTAGAGCCTAGATCTAACATAGCATCTAAAGGTTCATTATTAACATGGACTACAACTTCTGGTTCCAATCCTGTTCTTGTCTATCCCCAGGAGTTGAGTTTCTTGGGTGAAGAATTCAGTCTGGATCTTCTCACTGTTGAGGAGGTAGAATCTTCTATCTCCTTACTCTTGGGTATCTTCATCAGGTGGTTCAAGGCTTCTTCCATGGTGGATGCTACTTGCAAGATTCCTTCAAAGGAAGTTTCTTCTTCTTCATACAAGTGTCTGAAGGACTCTTTGTAGGTTCTCTTCAATCCATGAAAGAACTGGGTCCTCTTCACTTGGCTCATGCAGGATTCACTCATCTGGTCAGGGTGACTCTGGTGGATGTTAATTACAGTAGCTTCTACCTGAGCTGCAAATTGCCTTACAGTTTGCTTTTCACTTTGTATCTTACTGGCCAGCTCCTCAATCATTGTATCAAAGGAGGAGTGACTCCTCCATTGGACAATGACCCAAGGGCTGGTTTATCTGTTAGATTCAATTTACCCATAGCATGTTCAGTCAGTGTGATGGGGAGAGTTTGAAGGGATGGGGATTTAGACATGGTGGGAGACTAGTAAGGGGGTGTAAAATACTACCCTTTGTAAGTATTTTTACTCAGCAGGAATTCCTCTTACAATAATGTGCAAGAGATGGGTACACATGTACTTTTTAACAACCAGGGACTTCAATGTGATGTTTAATTTATCAGCACCTCCTACCTCCTCAGGAATGTGACTGATTAGTAACTTCAATTAGGCCTGACATTAAAAAAGTACTACCACTAAACTACCTAGCAGAGTAGTAGTTTTACACACTAATTAACAATATACACAATTTAAATTATGACAATTGCCAATTACTAGGCTAGCCTTTCCTTGGTGATGCTGTAATCTGTGCTTGAGAATTACAGGACAGGCTACTTTACCACATTAATTTCTGGAATTTAATCTAAGAAAAATCAGAGTTTAAACCACTTAGCTGCACTTCCCAAAAGTTTCTGTCACCTCCTCACTGTGGAAACTAGTGAGGGGTCATGCTGGAACAATGTTCAAACATTTATGTTTTGACTTTCTTATAGCTTTACAGAGGTTGTAAGTCTCTGCATGCAATGAGTTGATGAATCTTCTTGCTTCGCTTCTCTTCTAACACACAGTTATTCAATTTTCCACTTCCTTGAAGTAAGGGGGTGATTCACCTCCTCAAATAGTCAAAGTCACTAATTATCAATCACCGCAACAATGCTGTTCCCTCAATTTTCAAAAGGGCATGAAATCTCTGAAGAGTGGGATCCTCAGCTCCTCAATGCCTCAATGGGTCTGCAACAATGTTTCACTTCTTGCACTAAAATCTGTTACTCTTCCTGATCCTCTTGATCCACAGTTCACACCAAAGTCTGTAGCACAATTCACCTCCTCAAATCTTTGATCCCTCACTTTGTGTTTCTTCTTGACAACCATTCACAATAGGGTCCCACATTGGCACCAAAGTCTGTCACCAGTTTTACAAATTCTTGGTTTATTGTGCTAAACTCAATCTCAGTCAAAATTGAGTGTCCACCTGGTCAGTAAGGAGAGCAAGAGTCATTTAATCTCAGGGGGTGACAGCAGTTATTCATGGGTGTTAGTTCGTGCACTGGACCTATTTGTGAAGGAGGAGTTGCTGACTGTACTACTGGGTGAGAGGGTAGACATCTAAGGAGGTGGCTTCTATGTGATGAAGAATACAAATACTCAACTTAGGCACAGTCCTTAGTAACACAGTTTAAAGACAGCACATGCAAACACATTCCAATGTAGAGAATTTATGACACCTTAGCTTCTGACACTACTGCCTAAAACTGGTGTCTCAATCAAATTTTTGTCAAAGATTTGACAAAGATTTGGCAAAGATTTGGTAATGATGTAGTTACCATCTAAGACACCAGTTTTAAGCAGAAATGTCTGAAGTTAAGGTGTCATGACTTCTCTGCATTGGAATACTGGTCTCTGAAACAGAAAATATCATGCACTTTACACACTTGGTAAAACAAGTAAGTGTTGACTATCTTTTCATGAGCAAGATCTTGCTCATTGCCTGGTAAAACAGGCAAGGTATCACTTATGGTAAAACAAAACTTTGCCAAATACTTGATAAATATTTACCATTAGTTCAATATTATTTTGCCAAAACCTCGTCAAATCTTTGTCAAATTTTTGCCAAATCTTTATCAAAAATTTAATTCAACAACTGATCCAATAGTATATTTAACCAATACAATTCTGGTAACGTTGTCAGAATGATCAACTTTAGGGAAAACTCGAATATTTGTTAATGTATCAGCTAGTATTTTACATGTATATTTATTCTTTTGTGTATCCTGTCCAGGGGGATACCCCCGTTCTGTCCTGTCCAGGGGAGCGGTACCTCATGTCCTGTCCAGGGATTACTCCTATCTTGTCCGCTGGAGTACCCCAGTCCTGTCCGAGACAGAAGCAGGGGTACCCCTCTGTGAACAGACAAACAACTGAAAACATTACCTTCCCGTGGTACTACGTACGTGGGCGGTGGTTAACCCATTTTCCGGATAAAGCGTGTTTGAATTAAATGTGGTCAGACTGCAGACCGAATGAGAGATTACCGGTGGGTCTTGATATTTGATTCCTGTGCTGATAACTACCAAAGATACTGAATCAGTGACAAGATCTTTCAGATAGAATCTACTTATCGTTGTGACATATGGGCTTCAATCTTTGCACTGAACACACACTTTGTCTCGAAGTTGTCTCAACACATTTATAAGTGGTACGCTGTTTGTACGTACAAACCAAGTGCTGATGACAATATATACTTTCAAATATGAATGCTAGATATTTCATATTCTCTTTTATTTTTATTTGCTTTCTGCAAATCTTTAGCGTTTCTTCAAATAAAGGTAAGAATGATTTTATTCAATTCTTTCAATTTTGGACATTTAAGTACGACACAGGCCCCTGACTATGCTAGAGCAGAGTGGCACCATTTTGGTGGGGTGGCCAATTTTGACAGAAAACCACTCAGGTCCCTGACAAGATGCAGATGTGCAGTAAACTTTTCCTGAGGGGGAGGTGTCCTCTTTCCAGAATAGGCAACCTCAAAGAAATTAGCCAGGCAGATATGGAGTGGTGTTCCATTACAGTCAGCCATGCACAATCAGCAGAGGAGTAGAAGATAGAAGTTTTGATGCTATTTAACTCACTAATTTAAATTTCTCTATTATGAGAAAGTTACTGATCATCCCAGCATGTCCCCTGGTCCTCTTGGCCACCTCCCTGTAAAATTTGCACACTTTACCTGTGATCAGTAGTAGAGAAGCAGATCAGGTAGTGACATGGGGCTACAAGAGTGCTTCCAAAGTGCTCTGACATCCTCTAGAGGGGTGAATGGTGGCTAATCCCTCAGTTCCCCTAAAATTCAAGTGCACAGGAGATCCAGCCTTCAGGCACAATGGGCTGGACAAACATCTTGCCATTCTCAGTTGTGACATTCTAGAGAAAACAGTGAATCTTTTTCTACAATTGACATGGTTACACTGAGCAAACTCACAAATGCCTCTTGACTCATTTCAATTTATCTACCTGTCAGATGGGATTGAATGGCCATGTGTTTCAGCAAACATCTTGCTGCATTCATTTACAATTTTTTTGGGCAAACATCTTTTTCTGCAAATGAAATATTTTCTGACAAGAAATACTTCTCAAACTCACAAATGCCTTCTCCTCCTATACTAATTACAGGAAAAGCATGCAGTTTTTTTGCAGGAAGGTAGCCCAGAGACTTGAAGGATGTGCTTGGGTAAGCAGTACCTTCCATTCCTGCCCAAGGTCTAAAAAAGCTAAAGCAGATATTAAAATTGTTCCTCTGGAAACCAACCTATTCGGCTTATTTCAGTGAAGCACCTTCATGCATGCATCTCTAAAGGGAACCTTCATGTTAAGGTGCAGTTTACTGCACATCTCCATCTTGTGAGGTAGCCTTCAAAATGGGTCACCTTTTATGGAAAGAGAAACATCTCTCCTTTAGCATTCAGTTTATCATGCATCTCCATAATGTTGGGAACTGAGTGGTAATCAGTCAAAATTGGCCACTCCCTGCCAAAGTAGTACCACTCTGCCCTAGCTCAATTGAGGCTGAGAAACAGTTCCAAGAATTAACCTCAGATGTGCATGCTATGTCAGGGTGGAGTGAGAAGTGCCTTTTATCCCTGCCTATAGTCCAGATAAGCTGAAACTTGTAAATGAATCAAGGAGTGTTAAAATTGCTCCTCTGAAGACTGCACAGCTGACTTTGATGGAGCAACACTCTACATTTGCTTGGCCAATTTCCTTGAGGTCACCTATCCTGAAAAGGGGACATCTCTCCTTTCAGGTTCAGTTTACTATGTATCTGCATCTTGCTAGGGCTGAGTAGTTTTCTATCAACTTTGACTACCTCTGCTAAAACAGTACCACTCTGGTCTGACCCAGGTGGGGCTGAGGCACAGTTTTAAGTATTGATCTGAGGTGTGCACACCATGCTATAGTGAGCAGCACCTTCCATTCCTACCCTCAGCCCAGAAAAACTGAAATATGTAAATGAGTCAAGGAGTGGTTAAATTGCCCCCAACTAAGTTGATGTACTATTGCAAACTGTTTGGTTCAATAGATCTATCTTTTTTCTATCATTGTATTTGCCACGTAATGCCAAAGATGTTAAATAATAAGGCTTCATGAATCAGCTGCAGGCATTTATTGTCCAGCTAATTTCATATACTGTTCAGTTAAAGACTGTACACAATGACTATCATTAAATACAAAAAAGTTGTTAGTCATTGCTATTTGATTCATTCAAATACTTTTATGTTCATTTAAATTACATTATTGATTATTACTAAATATTTTTCATTTTTTTCTAGATGATTCCAAGAAATTTGTAAGTACACATAGTGTAGAGAGTATTACATTCTAGGCGTTCTTCATGTTTCAAATTTATTTCATCTTTTCACATTAAATAAATTTTGTAAGGTTTAATGTCAAACTTTACAATTAATATAATTTATGATTTCAAGTGGGACAAAACAATTAAATTGATCTTTTAGAAGACAAATTTTTCAAGCAGTAGCATAACAAGCAGTGCAGTTAGGATTTTTCAAAAGTTAGTTCTTCCACCAAACATCCCTGAAACAACCCGCAAGAACATCAGTAAAATCTGACAAGAATAACACACCAGTAAATTCTGCCTCTAAGATAGTCAATGGTGTTAACTTTAAAAAAAAAATTAAAGAAATTCTGATTTTTCTTATCCATGCCAATTTCAATACTAAATAGATTCTAACAATTAAATGCAAACTGGATCAATCCATTTCAGACAGATTTTTCTGATCAATAAATTTTGAATAATTAACTGAAGCTCATTTCCTTCTTAAAATATTCAATTGAGATCAGTAAAATCTGACCCCTAAATTTACTGAGTAAAATTAAATTGTCAGAATTACTAACGTGACATCATCCTGAATTTTTATCCTATTACAGTTTTTTCCGATATTTAACCCGCTCTTCACTTTTAAATTTCAAGTATGGCCACATACATAGATGGGATGACTACTATAACATGTTTTGATGAAATAGAAAATTGAACACAAGAATTAATAAAGTCTGCATGCAAAAAAAATTGTTATTCCTATTTACTTACACGGTAATGCAAAAATCAGAATTACAGGGACCACACTTACCAAATCTTTTCGGTTGTTCCTGCAGGGTGTTGAAGTTGTCACTCCGAAATTTAGGTTTTTCCTTTAATATCTATTTAGCAGAACATCTATCTCTTACTTTCATTAGTTGATATTTTACTTCAGTGTAACGGATGTAGTTGTCGCGTTGCGTATCCCTACAAGACCCTTGCTGATGTCATTGAACCCTATGGTGTTACTGACTGCTGCAAATGTGTATTTGGTGATCATTGTGAATGCGGTCGAGGTACAGCGGTCTCTATTGGAAGTAAGAAAAATGCAAGAGCCTATTGCAACCCCTGTAATTGTCACTGTGGGGTTGAAAAGAAATTACATGGACATGGATACAAATGTTCGGATTGTCATTGTACAGATCATGGCAAGTGTACATGTCATGATCACAACAGCTCGCCTTACTGTTGTGACTGCTCCGAGTCTTGTTTCCCATCAACGGCAAGAGTCTCTCTTGAAAATGGGAAATCAGTGGCAATATCTCAACTGCAAATAGGAGACAAAGTGCAGACAGGTACAGGACACTTAACAGTTTTCACTTAATATCACTACATTCATTCAAACAATAATTCCTTCATTTATATTTTAGCGCAATGATTACAGGTAGATTTAAGTTCTATTCATCATCATTCAATTCAAAAATCTGAATATTCATATTGTACATGTCCATTGCCTTTAGTTTTACATGATGGGAATATTGCCTACAGTGAAGTGAAAGAATTTATGAAGAAACAAAACACGGGCAGTTTTACATACAAGATAATAACAACTTCCCAAAATAACACTGTAAGATTGTCAGGAGACCATCAAATTTACATCAGAAAAACTTCTGCAGATAAATACCACCCAATGTGAGTATATTATTAGCCTTTAAAGACTAAAAGAAATTAAGTAACTAATATATGTCAATAGCTATCAGATGTGTAACTAAATTTTGTTTTGGTTTTTCATTTTGGAAGTGTAGAAAAGCAGGCCATCTTCCATCTAATATTTAAAATGCAATTAAAGAGACTTCATTTTACATGAAAAATACTGCAATTTTCATAAATAATTTTCATAAATGGTAATGTCTTTCAAAGTTAATTATATTTGATGTACACCATTCCCTCTCCTGTAAATCAGTAATCAATATGTTCATTGTTTCCTGCAGGTCTGCAGACCAGGTAACAAATGGTGATACAGTGTTGGTTGAAACAAGTGGTAAACTTATTCCTGAAGAGGTCATCAATGTGTCAAGCCTCATAATGCAAGGTCAGTACCAGTTCAATCTGTTGGTTTAACCAAAGATAAAGTTTTGTAAACTGGGCATTTAAAATGATCATGTAATTAGAAATACACATTTTATTAGTCATTGATAGTGTCAGAACTAGAAATTACCCTTCCCTTTTTCTAGGTGCACATGCCCCACTGACAAAGGAAGGTATCATTGTGGTTGATGGTGTGTTAACTTCATGCTATGCTTCTATTAATCATGATATGGCTCATATTGGAATGTCACCAATTCGGTGGTTCCCAAAAGTTATGGAGTTGATCTTTGGTAAGGAAAATGGTTACACAGCTTATGTTTATGTACCTATTGGCATAGGAAGATTGGCTATGTTTTATGGCAATAGTGTTATTTTTGATTTTTAATGAATTGTACAAAATCAACCTTCTCATTTAGCATAGTCATGTAGGGTCTCCTATACTTAGGTATTACATTTAACAGTATGTATCTTCCATAAATCTTGACATCAAATAATTCTTGATATTGTTATGGGAATGGATAAAATTACTTACATCTTGCTATTATATATCACTATGAAAACATGTATTACTGAATCTTTTTTTCTTTTCAAAAGTGCATGTGAGTTATTTGCAAAATATTTATATATATATGTGCATATATGCCAAAACACCAGTAGTTTACACACATATATATATATATGTGCATATATATATATATGCACATATATATATATATATGTGTGTAAACTACTGGTGTTTTGGCATATGTGACAGTTTAATTGCAAATGGTAAATATAATATGGTTTTATCACTGAATAAGAAGTAAAATAATATGTATAAAAATATTAGAATTGTCTGAGATATCATCGCTTTTAATTTTGAAAATAATTATTAAGTGTTCTATTTATAAAACCTTCTCAAAATTACTTGCACTTGTATACAAGCAATACTCTGTAACATAGAATCTACAATCATTTCTAATGTTATTTTAAAGAAAACTCACAAGTTGTTTTAAGATATTTCTGTAAGAGCAATGATTATGCAGACTACATATCAGCTGTACTTGATATATACTTCTATACTGTCTAGGTATATCACTTGAAAATTTTTTAGGATATCCCTTAAAATCTGAAAATGTACATGGTAGTGTCTGGGCATATTGAACTTTAATAAAAATTTTAATTTGGAACATTATAAACACACTTCAAATAAGTGTTTCTCCATTCAAAAATAGTTTCTGGTTTACATTTATGTTAAGGTTGCAGGAAAAATGTTTTGTCTGGTCAATGGCTTCTGTGGTGACTTTTCTATTCCCCACTGAAGGCAGAATAACAAAAGGTTGTGAATAAAAAAAATTGACTATTAACCTCATCAATGAAGTCAGACTAATTAACTTTGCCAAGGGGAAAAAGTTGAAATTGACTGTCGTTAACGTGAAAACAAAACGGAACACTCAAGTTATCAGAGATGTGATATCTAACGAATTACGTCAACATTAACGGAGAACATAAATATGCAATGGGCTCAAATTATAAAAGATTCTCAGTAAAGTGGCTGTTATAAATCCTGGACAAGACATAATTACTGGAGAATGGTTTATGAAAAGGTCGTTATATTTTTATGCATCCAAATGAGGTGCCATTTTCTTTTTGTCACAGGACGCTCATGATAACAAGTGGATGAGGGGGCTACTTTTCACCTTTCAGACCGGCTCTCAATAAAATGTCATCTGCAAGGGAAATCCTTCTGTGTCCAATGTCATTTCTACTGATTACGGAAGGAATGGTAAATGGAATGGTCTTTCAGCAGTCAACAGGGCTAATGAATTGTAGAGCAACGCATTCCTCGAACATTCCTCTAACAGTTGTTTTTTTTGGCAATAGATCTAAAAGCTATTGTGTCCGTTTGAAAAAGATGCCTCAATCCACTCTGATGATGCACATTTTGACTAGTCATGCTTGATTCAGTTAACCTAGTTTTTCACGATACGCATTTCTGTCAGATTACCTGACAGATCTAAAGTTACACAGCACAAAATAAATTTCAGCAAAAATTGCCCCCAGTAGGGTTTGAACACACAATCTCCAGATCATCAATCTAATGTTCTGCCAACTGAGCTAATTCACTATTTGGTTCTCTGTATGAATCATTAAGGCCTTTGTAAAGTCATGCTCTGTTGATTCTAGAAATGAACAAAGTCCAACATGTGAAGTGGTATATGAAACAAAGCTCACTTCAGAAATATCCTGCCCAACAGATTTCTGCCTAGCTTAAGTAGTAGAGCATTAGAGTGATGATCCAGAGGTTGTGGGTTGAAACCCCACAGGGGGGTAATTTTAGACGAAATTTATTTTGTTCTGTGTAACTTCAGATCTGTCAGATAATCTGACAGAAATACGTCAGATTTCCTTATCGTAAAAAACCCGAACAGCCGTTGTTGGTTCAGGATGTCAACTGCATTTATGATGAAGACTGATTGATAAAACGTCAGGTATTTGCACAGATGACAAGTTTGTCTCTAGCTATACGTGACATCAACACGTTTCAGAATACTCCTTCTCAAGGTGAACTCGACTTGAATAAAGATGTCACGTTTTGATTGACTATTTTGTTTACTTACATCAGAAGAAAAAGGTGTAACTGACAAACGTGGTAAAACAAAAATGCATCAATTGCTGTCCATTGCAATTATCATTTGCCGCCCCTTTGGATTGCAATCTATTCATTTCAGAACAATTGTTCTTGTAAAGGTTTGTGTATTTTTTTGGAAAATGCCGATTAAGTACGAGGGAAGGTAATGTTTTTACTGGTGTCTGTCCTTTTGTTCAGGGGAGGGGTGGGCGCTCCACCACCCGAGCCAGGTAGGAACTCACCCACCTTCTTCCCACCTGCTGGTCAGGTAGGCAGAAACTACCCCACCCTGCCTCTAACCTCCCTGCTCAGGTAGCTACCCTGACCCATCCCATCTCTTCCCTGACCAGGTAGGTTGGGTATCCCCCCCCCCCCCGAAGCCAGGTAGATGTGGGGTCTCTGCCTCATCTTCCCCTAGAAAGACCAAAAGCAAGAAGGACTAGTCAGGTACCCTGCCCCACCTGCCCCTCAGCCAGAACTGGTCTAGCGTGATCAGCAAGTGCAGACTGATCAGGCACAAAACTGGCAGAATAGAGATGGGGAATTGTGGTCCGTTAGGAGCATAATATTAATGCAATGTCTTCCTTCTTAGTTTCCTCACAAGATCACTGCGAAGCACCCTACTCTGACTGCGTACCAACATTTTCCACTTTACCCTAGATAGTTATTCACCCCCTCCCTGGAAATACAAATTTGCCACTTTTAGGTTGGACTTCAGATTTGCTGAGTGACAGTACCCCCTTCCTTCCCCCCCCCCCCCAAGAATCAAAAGTTGTCATTTTCAGCTAGGACTTCAGATTTGCAGTTTAATGGTTTACTCCCCCCTGCCCCAATGAAAAGTTGCCAATTTCAGGTTGGCCTTCAGATTAGCAGTTTAACAGTTCAACCCTTACCACCCACCCCCTTCCCTCTGAAAATGAATTGTTACTACTTTCAGGCTGGACTTAAAATTTGCAGAATAATGGTTTACCCTCCCTCTGCCCAAAAATGAGAAATTGCCATTTTCAACCAGGTCTTTAGATTTGCATTTTAACAGTTTACCCCTCCCTCTAAAAAGTTGCCAATTTCAGGTTGGACTTCAAATTTGCAGTTTAACAATTTACCCACACCACCCCTTCAAAAAATGAAAAGTTCAGTCTGAACTTCCTCTGCAAATACTTGGTTGAGGATGCAGAAAATAAGGAACTTGAACTCTGTGAACTTCAGTTGTTGACTACAAATCTGCTGTTTATATATACACACAAGATTTTAACGGAGTGATTGTTTTGGGTATTTTTGCTATCAACAACCACTGCATGCCCCCGAGTTCAATCAACCGTGACTGGATTAATTAAGTGCAGCCAAACAAACTTTTCTGGCAACGCTGAACACTCTCGTCAAAATGGTGACCCCCATATACAACAGTGATTTGATTGTATTATAAAAATCCGTGTTGGATGTGGGGGTCGCCATTTTGACAGATGGTTAGTGTCGCCAGAAATGTTGGTTTGGCTGCACTTGATTAATCCAGTCACAGTTGATTGAACTGGGGGCTCGGGGACACACAATGCTTTTATAGTAGAAACAGAATTACTTTCCTCACCAAGTGCGACGCTTTTTCTGCAGAAGTGGCCGCTTTGTAGTTGTGTGGTCTTGAGAAGCCTTCAGAAATCTATTTACAATCTTCATCATAAGTCTGGTTTTCCTTGTCAACTTTCTTTCATTTGTTTCCTGCAGATCGGCGGATCTCGCATGCTTCCCGTGCGGTGGATGTCTCCAGAGTCCGTCAAGTATGGCCGTTTCACAGCTGAGTCCGACGTCTGGGCCTATGGAGTGGTCCTGTGGGAAGTATTCTCTTTCGGCAAGCAGCCTTACTATGGACATGGGAACGAAGAGGTATGCCAGGCGTAATTAGGTAATTGATGGATGTAGAACAGGATAACTGGACTAAGTGGCAACCTACAACCGTTATTTTCGACAAAAATTTGTTCACAATTAGAATCACTTGCTTGTAATTGATAAGACCTTGACAAGACTGTGTTGTGTAACGGAAATTTCATTAAACTGTCAGAGAATGTATTAAGATTACCCTTAATTAGTGTGACTCCGGAAATTTGAGAGGTTTTAATGCATTATCAAGAATTTTTTCTTGGGAAAGGCGAGGATTATGTGAAATAAAACGGATGAAACGAATGTTGTTTAATTACAACTTTCAGGTAATAAGATTTATCGAAGACGGAATACTGCTTCAGAAGCCAGATAACTGCCCTGACACGGTTTACCATGTCATGCTTGGTTGTTGGCGCACAGACCCAAAAGAACGGTAATTAGTATGATAAATTTGTATTCTGTACTGTGATTCCAGACATCACGATAAATGTAAATGCTGTCAACAATACTAATCCTGACTTGAAAAGACAATAATTATCAATCAACAAAGAATTTACTAATAGATTTCACTGGGCCCTAATCCATTCAATTATTGAAACTTTCTTCATATTATTTGCGAGATATGTTCATCCCCCCCACTCCTATTCCCCGCAACGCCCGTTAGAAGGTACTCCAAGTAATATATATTCTAATTTTACCATGGAAGAATAAAACAAAATTTACAAAGGACAATAAAATTTACCAATAAAATTATGAAATGCCAAAAGCGAATTACACACCTTGTGTCGTTCTTCTGAGACATTGGTGGTGTTTGTGGAGGTGTTTTTCGCTTTCTACCTCTCTCACTGGTTTGCTACTGATACCTTGTCATTAAACCACACAATATTACAATAATAATCCTGGCTTTTTCATTAGACCCATATCTCTCGTATTCCCCTTTACTAAAAATCTAATATGATTCTCATTTAGATTTTGCTTCGAAAGGATACATCGGCATTTGTGTGAATTTAGTCAGAACAAAATAAAATCATATCATCAGGCAACAATAGACACTGCTGTTACCATAGAAATCTGATGTTATAAACGTGAGTAATCAGGCACTGCGGCGACACAATTATCACACGAAAACATACATTGTAAAGCTCGACAAGCCATTTCAAACAAGAATTAATTCTGTGAATAATACACAGACAGATTTATTTTCTTAAGTGAAGTTATATTCTCTCGTTTTCAGATAATGTACATAATGTTTAGTGTTTATCAACCAAAGACACTCCAACTTGAAGATGAAAATAATCTCCTGCAAATCAACATTTCATTATCACCAGTTTTAGGCAAGTAAACAGAAGTGCAAGATTTGACATCCAGCATTAAGGTTAGTGAAATGAGTAAAATTGAAATTGTTTGTTAGGTAGTCGCAAAGTTTTCTCACAAGACTGACTGTTTACCAGCAATAACAATTAGAAATCTTCTCCATGCGAATATATTTTCTTATCTAACCAATTCACCTTGAGGCAAACAAAACATTTCCAAACTTAAATTCCACACCTAACTGATCATCTGCAAGAGAAGCCCTCAATTTTTCAGTCATCTGCAATATTTACGACAGCTTAAAAATATAAAATTAGGATTAAAAATATCAACAGGAATTGACATTATTATTTACATGATTGCAATTTCAAAAGAATTGTACGATGCAGATATTCTTTTGTAATGTGCTCGCTAAGTAGTTGTGGTAGCCAAGCCCCAGCTGTTTGAGCCAGCTTAGATACCAGATAATCAGCTACTAAAGCACACAACAGACTTTGTCCTCACAAGGTTGTTAGTGAGAATTGTATCAAAAAAGATAAACGCATGAAACATGGCACATTTCATACCTGCTGCAACAGAATTCATGTCCTCTAATTATTTTGCTTTACATTGCAGGTACTCTGAGGAAACCTGTTTTCTGGTTGACGTGTTTAAATACACACATGTATTATTTAAAACTTCTTACAAATCATATGCCAAAACATGAAGTCAACTTTTTACATTCTTGAAAATTGCAGTTTGCTATTACATCATGTTTCTTCGTAGTATAGTTATGGCAGCATTTTGTGGAATAAAATATTGAATAAAAGTCTAACCTGTTGTATTCGCGTTACTCTATCCTTTCTAATATTTTTATTCTGACTTTCAAATAGTAAAAGCGATCCTGACCTGATATGTATGATTATGTTGTATCACCGCAAATTAATATATATAAAGAAAACGCAGTGTAACGCAAGGTTTTTGAAAAGGGTAACAAGAATGCTTATCAGTTGAGGAAATTGGCCCATAGACGCAATGTTATTTTTGGAATCAAATTTTCAGTGCAAATGTGTGACTGATGGCA
>JBCAUG010314735.1:0-17412 GCA_038406175.1 Haplosyllis leylae | reverse complement strand
ACAGTGGACACCCTTTTCACTAACCTTCTCATCCCTCACACCTTCTCACCATTCTCACCCCTCGCACCAACCTTCTCACCCCTTGCACCTTTTGCACCAACCTTCTCACCCCTCATAAATTTCTCACCATTCTCACCCCTCGCACCCTTCACACCAACCTCCTCACCCCTTGCACTCTTCTCACCCCTTGCACCCTTTGCACAAACCTTCCCACCCCTCACACCCTTCTCACCCCTTTCACCATTCACACCACTTTGCACTCTTCATGTGTTTCAAATGGTGTGAAGGGTGAGAAGACTGGTGTGAAGGGTGAGAATGGTGTGAAGGGTGCAAGGGGTGCAAAGGGTGTGAGAGGTGCGAAGGGTGCCAACAAGCCACCTCGTGAAACTTTCACTGCCTGATATTTACGTTACGCATCCAAGATTGAAACTTCACTAGCTCTCTAGTTGTTAGCTCAAACCGTCCATTTTTTACTGATTTTTTTTATTTTTACACATGGAGCCATCAAGTGAAAAGCCACGTATACATGACTTCCACTCGTGGAGAAAGTACGACTGTGTAAACTTCAAATTGATTTCTTACAGAAGTTTTCCTCAGTAAAGAATGCTTAGAACTCAAGTGAAAATCCAAGAATACATGACCTCCTCTCGTGGGCGTTGGTGTTTGAACAGTTCGCCTGAGAAAGTGTCACTGTGTAAACTTCAAATGGATTTCGTACATAAGTTTTCCTCAATAAAGAATGCCTAGAACTCAACACAATTTGTATTTATTGTCCTTAAAAAAATTAATGTGTTCTTGCGAAGTACGAAGCGAGGTCAATTAATCACACATTCAGAATTCCCCCGAGTATCCGGCGGCATTACAGCTTCCGACTGGGCTATATAAATGAACCAATTTCGATGGAAGTGAACAGTTTTGAAGAACTGAAAGAAAACCTGACACCAGAAACACAAAAAAATAAAAGACTATGAATCTGTCCATTGTGGTAGTCATGTGTTTGCTGGTAGCTACATTTCCACATACCAACGGTCGTGGTATACGTAGCCTCAGTCGCAGGTGTCCAGATGGTGAATACTGGGAACCACACAAAGGTTGCAGAAGGTAAGATAATGATATATTACCAAATCTTCATATCATTTAAATACAAATAATTGTAACCAGGTGTTTTCTCATCTGAAATGTGACTGTAACGAGTCGGAGCGGTTTTCTGCACACCAGATTTGGGTGAAAATGTCAGAAGCTAAGGTATCACGACTCCTCTGCCTATAGACAGACATATTGCCTCAGCTGGGTAAGACAAGAAAAATGACCACTGGCAATTTACGGTTCCACAACCATTTTTTGCTTAGAAATGACTAGATTTTTTGGCTCATTGCCTGGTAAAATAAGGCAAGCGTTTATTCCATTGTGGCACTCACTCACTCTGTTAGGAATGTACCTCACATTATTCTGTGATGACCAATCATAACAGAGAGCTTGTGGTATTTAACTGATAGGTACAGATGGTACAGTGCTCTCACCTATCAGGCTCAGTATTGAACACTTTACTCCTGGCCAGGGGGGTGCCCCTGTCCTGTCCTGACATGGGTACTCCCTTCCCCTGGCAGGACCTGGGACAGACCTCTGTACAGGACCATTGACAGGATTAGATGGTACCCCCAAAAGGACCTGGGACCAGAGGTCAGAGAAAGGACCTGACACCAGAGGTCAGGGGGTACCCCTACCCCAGAAAGGACATGGGAGCAGAGGCCAGGGAAAGGACCTTGAACTAGAGGCCAGGGGGTACCTATTCTTAACAGAGAGACACCTGTAAAAACACAACCTCGCATCGTGCTTCATATGCGAGCGGCAATTTTTTATTGGCTCCTTTGGATGTGTTTATGTGTAATTCACAAAGAAAAATTTTAATACACCAAAATTTAACACCAATGTATGTTGTTTATTTTGTGAATATGGATATGGAAGCCTTTTGCAATAATACTGCACCATGATGAAAGTGTCCCAATCTTTGTTTAGCAATCATATTGTCCACAATACTATGGGTGGAGATAAAAAAAATACTTTGGGTTAAAAAGCTGTTTTAATTTCCTTCGCGGAAACTGGAGGGAAAAGCCCTTAATGCAATGTTAAATTTACGAATGAAGTCATTTTGGATACAAATGGATTGTCAGCATCAAAACACCCACAAGATTAAACACAAATTAATGTCCAGATCCCACACGGAGTAAAAACAAATCAAACTACTTCCTCTCCTAATTGATTTGACTCTTCTCTGGTCTTTGCTACTAATGTACTTGTTTCTATTTCTGTTCCATCCGTCTAATAATATTTTCTGGTAATAAAAATGCCATTAGTACATTTCCCGGAATTAATAGTCCAGTGAAAATCTTTGCCATCAACAAACTCAGTGGACTGGAACAGGGTTCCCAATTTTTGTCGCCTTCCTACAAAGTACGACGGGAGGTTATCTTTTTACAGGCGTCTGTCTGGAGGGAGGGACTAACTTAATGTTTCAAGTTTGTCAGATCAAGTTAAAAAAAGCATGGAAATAAGCAGAATGTTGTTATTTTACCCAATATTCACTGATAATTGGTACTTTTTTCTCAATGTGGAGTTAATCTTTAAGAAATAGTACTGGTATGAAATACTTTTTAAAAACTTTGCAGAAACTACTATTTTTATATTTGTCATGTAAAAAATATAATACATAATCTTCCCCTGCTTCTTCCCTGAGGTGAACTGACTCCTTTCGTTTATCTTGGACAAGACACAAGCAGACGCGGCCCTCTATCCACAGATATATAAAAAACTCACATTTCTTTTCAGTTGTGATTACGTCTGTACACCCGACCGCAACAATCTGGAGTGCCAATTCCATTGTGGCGCAGATTAGTTCCTCACTAACAATCACCACCATCAACACCATCACTAACAGCATGCCGCCGACAATTTATGCTTTTCTGGGACTTTGTATACTCGTATGTAGTAAAATATTATAAAGAGTTTCAGAAGATAGTTTGAATAGTTCAAAGTGAGGATGGCATTGTCGAATTTTTCAACACTTTTTGAGAATTCTGTACGTATTTCTGAATGTAAAGTGTAACAAAACTGTACCACGCCGTAGATAAAACTATTCCAAAATAAAATATATTCCCGCGATGTTAACCTCGGTCAGCTGCACCTACTGGAATCCAAGGATTCCAAAAATGAGAAATAAATTAGTTTTTGTGGACCATCACCGTTTTCCCAACAAATTTCACAGATTGTTTTTTCCCGCTCCCCTAGGACTGGAAATATTTTTTCTTTAGTTTTCCAGAAGCGATGGGAACCCTGTCGTGGGTGTCCATCATTCGCTTTCAAGAAAACACGCATAATCAATTCTAATAGGAGTGACAGTTTGTACTCCAAGCTGAGGTGAAAAATTCGATTGTATTGCACATGTTAAATTTATAGCTCAGTGCTTGTCGAGGCAGATTGAAGTAAGACACCCTTTCTTTTGTAACTCTGGGTTTTTACTAAAGAATCACAAAGCGGAATTTATCTAATACATCTTCATATGTCTGAAAATATACTAATTCAATGGCGAGACAAAAATCATACTGAACAGAACCTCTAATTTACGGTCAACCCCCACCCCCGGTGAACATTTAGCAACATGATTCGTCAGTTTCCTACGCTGACTGAAGCAGATTTTTTTTGTAACTTTTTTTTTGTAACACGTCATCATGGAATTCCCGAAAGTCTCCAATAGCAAGTGCTGTGGATTTCAGCCCGCGTTGTACAAATGTCAAATGGTGCACAAAACCGAACTGCTGAGAATATGAACCCGTCATCTGTAGTGTTCCTGTGTTTGTTGCTTGTTACATTTCCACATACGAACGGTCGCGGGTTACATGCCGCCAAGAGCCTTACTTTAAAAGTTCATTCCAAAATAAATAATTTCTCTGGTCAACTACACTGCACGGGACCGTGACTCTGAAATGATACAATTTCCGATGAACTGAATGAAGTCCAAATGCGTGATTATACATCACACGGCATGACCACAACACCAACCACAGGGCCTTCCCGCGAGAGAGACAAGTGGAAATACCATGACGAGAGATGCGTGTCGTCAAATCTAAAATGAACCCTGGTGCCATCTTTGTAATACTCTAATTTCTGTTCCCACTGTGAGCTGTGCAATTTATGTTTTAATTGGCTACTGCTGCTGTCAAGATAATAAGAAATCAATGGACATGCATGTGCGAGGTCCCAATGTTACCGTGCAGCTGTCGATGTGCGAGGTCCCAATGTTACCGTGCAGCTGTCGACTACACATCTTAACGTTGAGAGCCTCACAAGGACCCAACCAGATGAGTAGCCAATAGCTGTAGACGTTAGTCGGAGGCAATCAAGGTCAAGTACCATGAGTACTTAAGGCAGCGCATGACACAGTAACAGTGTGCTTCATGCAGGAACGAGTGCTACATGCAGTAACTAGGCTTAGATGCCGATTTAGGAAACTAGGCTTAAATGCTGAGAGCAACATAACATAGAAGATTGTAACATACTGAAATAAACCAGTTAAACTATAAATATCTCTGGCTTGTCTGGATCAGACATAAGCCATACCCTAGAGATCTACAGTACCAGAGGTCTACAAGATTTGCCCGTAGCGCTATACAGTCTCAGCCGTACCTGAGACTACCGCCGCATCCGCAGGACCTGAAAGACCTCACACATGATGATCCCGAAACTGTTCCAATACAGTCGTAAGATATCGTCTAAGAGTCTCCCACGTTATTCGTCACGGAATAAGTCTCTTTTCGTACCAGGTGCATCACCTTCAGTTGCAGGTCGATCACATCACCCAGTTGCAGGTCGATCACATCACCCACAGATGATGATGTCTGATTGGAAATAAAGAACAGAAGGCCAGAAACAATGATCCCCCAAGAAATAAATTAGTTTCCTTCAGAGGAGATTCACTCACATCAATTATGCAGAACCCTTGCTTTGTGATCACCCCCGTTATAAGGTAAATTTTAAACTCAGACATTTCATGATTTATCATCAAAGTGTACAAAATCACCTTGCACGGTAAAAAGCGTGGACTTTCACCACGTTATTTTAAATGCACCGCATCATGCAGAAATGAGGATCTGCTGCACTGCCATTGGATTCCATGATATTAATAATTAGATTACGTATTCTATCTCTACATCCTAGTTTGTTACCAATACATTCCGTCCAATCTAAATAGTACTTTTTTAAAAAAATTGTTGGAGGACACGTCCTTTTTGTGGGGCCACTGATACCCCTGTTTTTGACTTCTGGTGACGTCTGCCCTGGGTTTCTAGTACTATCTAAATAGTGCCTTGTCATAGGAATAGTGCCTTGTCATACGAAAAACCCTAACTTTTTTTTACCAATCATTATCTATTTTTTTTAAATTATCCATCCGGGAAATTACTAAAAACCACACACAGCAGCAAAAATCATATGATAGGATAAGGAAATATCACATTTGCCTTATATAAAGAGCAATGGGGAGTTAACTGGAAACAACCAACCCTTACCCAGAAACTCAACAACTAAGAATATGAATCTGACGACTGTGGTAGTTTTGTGTTTGCTGTTTGTCCAATTTCCTTATGGCAACGGTCACGTGATACACAGATGTTTGGAAGGTGAATACTGGGAACCTCACAAAGGCTGCAGAAGGTAAGAATGTTAATATGGCCAGAACTCGGGAAGATCATCCGACCACAAACTGTTATCAGCTAGTGTGTTTTAAAATCATTTAACAGGGTGGCCACATTCTAAAAAGAAGCCTTAATGAAATTCGCTATGTATTCCCCGAGTTACATCTGTGCCACAAGTTTTTTTGTCTGTGTTCTTACAAAAAAAAGAAAAAATTGCAAAGACTGCCAGTGGCGGATCCAAGGGGGGCGCAAAGGACACGTCCCCCCTCTTGGTCCAAATTTTTCATTTTCATGTAGTATTGGAGGGAAATTTGGCCAATTAAAAGGTTGGTGCTCCCATCTTTGGAGTTGGCGCCCGACCATCAGGAAAATTCTGAATCAGCGACTGGCTTCACCAAGCCTCTACAACTTTGATAGTTTCGTCAAGCGTACTATAAATTTTCTAAAACTTGAAACATAGAGTCTTGTGATATCTCGAATTTGTAAGGTCAGGAAGCCACAAGATCTGGTATGTTAAACTGTAAAAAATTCTCCTACTTTGCTGAGTATCATTTGTTAAAGACAAATATGACAATCATTTGAAGGTCAATTTTATGCCAAATATTTTTCCCGCAGTCTGAAAGGAGTCCACATGTTAAAGCAAAATTTCCCATGTTTTCTGTGTACTTGCAAACCAAATCCTCTGTTGTTGTTTTTTTCGATGTCGTGGCCACTCTGTAATGAGTATATTGATAATGGATTTGTAATATAATGAACAAATCATAAATTTTGTGTGTGTGCTCTTATGCCCCGGGGAGGGGGGGGGGGTGTTGTGGACCAATCAAGTCCCCAAATTTACCACCCCCAGAAATCCTTCAACTCTTCTTCAAACATTATCTCCGAAAATTCTAACCATTTGGCATATTTTCCATGAGTTTGTACTTAAGAAATTGTACATTGCGTCCACTTACAAATGTACTGCATAACGCAAACTTTAGTGAAAAGAACGCAAAGACAAAAATGAAGCAAGAATATGAATGCTAAAATATATGTGTTGGAATATTTGTATTTAAGTCTGAAAAGTACTAAATATCTTAGTGTAAAATATGTTTCACAACTGCAATAAATGATCTCCGAAAAGGAGGAATGTGGATAAAAAATATTTAGGAATATGTTTCCAAAAACAACAAGGAAAGCTAATCATTTTTTATAAATATCTGCTTGCCTCTGATTAGCCTTTGAATGGTCTTAGGTTCCCTTTTTGTACAAAATAAGCATTTTGTGACATCACGAAAAACTTTAAGGCCAAAAATAAATTGATCCAAGGAAGTTAAAATTAAGTCTAAATGAAAAAACGCACACTGTTCACGAAACATTAAAAATTCTATTTACTTTGGGCATAAATCCTACTGGAAACGGATGAGGGTAAAAATCCCACACTTTCCATCATCAATTTCCTCCAGGCACATGAGTTAATACCACAAATCTGCGAAATTAAAAATAATTATTCCTGAGCCTGCTCTATTGGTTATCAATTTAATTATTTGGGATATGTTCCAGCTGTATTTTTATGAACGAAATGAGCTACCAAAACAAGAAACTGACTCAAGTTTACACAAACCAGAAACTGACGAGACTACAAACTTCTGAAGTGAAGATTTATACGCTTACATTAGCAACCATAAATGAAAAATTTCATTTTAAGATAATCTTTATCACAGAGGACTGGGTTAACCCAACTCATGGTTTGAGACTAAACCCAGAGGTAATGGTTCCTATTCTAACACTGCTTCCTTTCATTCTGAGATCATTTGATGAACTTTTTTGCCTTAAAACTGCTTCAAAATGCTAGGCACAACAGGCTGGGTTAGCCTAACCCAGACCGCATGGGCTGGGTTGGCCTGCAATGTTCATATGCAAATTAGGGTCTGGGACAACCCAAAAGGCCTTGGCGAGTTAGAATATCAAACAAAAGTACAGATCTGGGGTAAAACATTTGCTTTTGACACCAATTGATTCTCATGGACAGTATTTAATGACTTTTGTCACCAATCATTTCGATTTTATTTTGGTTAAGGCAAATTTGTTTGTTTCATCATCGACAAAGTCTGAATCTGAATTTTAGTGGTCTCATTTTAAAGTTGGGCATCCAGAATTGCCGTTGGGCCACCTGGATTTGAGCCATGGTCGCCCGGGTCGGCTACTCGACACAGATTCTTAACTGACACTCTTTACATCCAAGGACTAGTAAGATCCCGTGTCTTTGATCAAAGAAACCCTAATCCTAACGCTTCTAAGATCCGTGGGTTTTATGGATTTCATAGATTCTGGGGCAAAACGGGAACAAAATGTAAAAAAAAAGGACGCAGACCTTTGGCTAACCACATGGACTCTGGTCGAAATGTTGTGTTTAACCACCACATCCACTGCCATGAAACAACTGAACTATGATGTAATATTCCGGTAGAAAGTTTAAAGTTATCTTTGTGGTGAGATAATATGTGAAATGCATTCAGAATAACTGACTCAAATGCGGAATAATCTATGAATTTATAAATTATACAAAGAAAAGAAGTCTCCTCACCCTGTAAAACGAAATGAAAAGTTCAATTCAAAATAGGTATATCAGACAATCATAAGACTTCAAAGAAGTTCCTAACCCTTTCCCAGATTCACACCTATGAACCTGTCACCCGTGATATTTACTGGTTGTTGCGTTTCCACATAAGGGTTGTAGAACGTCAGAATTTTACCAAATATTTTATCGATACATTAATTCTAAAAAAGGAATTAGTGTGTTTAAAATACGCAGACATTCTGCTGTGGTCAAAACTCACTGACAGCAACAGAACTTAATTTTACTGACGCTAGCATTCTGTCTGAGAGGGACTGTTCAAATCAATGTAGTCCTTTTGGAGTGTCAACGCTGATACTGACGCTAATGCTCTGGGTGAAGACCCTGAATACGACTTTATGAAGAGTTGAAATTCCATTCAACTTTCAAATCTATTGTGATGTTTGAAACTTGCAAAATTTATAATCCTAATCTTGTCTACTTCCTTTATTAATAAAATAAAAGACAAGTTTCAGCCCGTTGAATCATTGAAAAGAGTTTATATCATTACTCACTTCTGTACCGAGACTCTCACCCTCAGAATCATGGCCAATTACAGCATGAAGAAACTGACCAATCACAATCAACATACACAGGAAACACTACTAATAATTTGTTTTAAAATGTTATGAAATTGTACTTTTTATACTTTTTTTTATAGAGGGAAGGTAGATCAACTTTCAGACTAAGTCTAGTTGAATGACATGTTTCCTTAAGGAGATATTACCGTCTTTTGAAACATGAATTACAATGTCAAATAAATATGTTAAAAGCCACAATTTCCTCTACAGATTGTCAGTTATTAATGTGTATTGGCATCATTTTGGGATACTACATTTTAGTTCACATTAATTTTCTCCTTCCCAAAATTAGGTGCCAAGTCTGCCTGAACTGTTATTAAAATGGATCCATTTCAAAGGGAACTTGTACAGATTTATACCAATAAATAAAAAATTTTGAAACAATAATACTTGCGTGTCCCACGCACATTAACTTCCAGATTCTATCACAGAAATACAATAATCAAAAGAGTTGCATTTCTTTTCAGTTGTGATTACATATGCAAACCACACCGCAACAATCCGGAATGTCGGTTCCACTGTGGAAGACAAAATGATGAAACAGGACCAGAGTCGTCATAAAGAGACAATGATAAAACACAAAGAGGCTTGTCATAAACAACGAACTGTAACAGACAAAATGATGAAACAGACCGTCACAAACAACAAACTACCGACGATTCAAGGATTTCAATCATGAAGACTCTTTTGCTTGCCAAAATTATATATTTTGCAATATATTTTAATGTATATGAACGCATCCAGAGAATTGTGTAAATTCCATAACATTTCAACACTCTGTTTGAAAAATTTAAATATTTCACAAAATACATAACAATTCATAACATAACAAGAAAGTCCTCCTGTGTGAATGCAAGAGGCATACCACCCGCTGCGTAGCCGACCTATCCCGGTGAATTATGTCCCCCAAAAAAAATTTTCAAAAAAAAAGAAATTAAAAAAAATTTTTTTAAAAAAATATTTAAAAAAAAATTTCAGGGGGCTGTACTCAGCCTGAGTACCCCCTGGGACTGAGTACCCCCCAAGACTGAGTACCCCCCAGAAATGAGTACCCCCAGGAATGAGTACCCCCTGGGACTGAGTACCCCCCAGCTGGGTTTGAGTACACCCCCCAGCTGGGACCTGAGTACCCCCCCTGTGAACTGACAAACAGGACTCAAACTATTACCTTCCCCCATCCTTCAGATGGCAGGCAGTAACAAAACACACATTTATTGACAATTCAGCCTTTTCACTTCAACCACACTGCATTCTGAAGACAACACAAGTATTTCTATAAATTTACTTATTTAATTGTAATCTTTTCTTTACTTTAATCTAACAATTCTACCTGAATGGTAACTTTGGCTTTTCTCGAACCCACAGACTTCACGGCTGTTTCAAGAATGTCACATACCTCTTCAACTTTTCCATTCACTTTACTTTCATCATCTTTCTTCCCTACTGGTAACACCAATCTATCTAACTTACATTTATTATTTATTATTATTTACATGTATTTCTCAATTATTCTGACAGGACACCATTCCCAATTACTGTTGGGTTTTATCCATACAACCTTACATTCCTTTTTCATATCTTTCAGACCTCCCTTATTTGTTTTTGTAACAGTGTCCTCATGATACACAAGACATCTAAGATTTAAATTATTGTACTCAAAGCTTAGTTGTGACAACACACACCCCCCTGGTCTTCTCAATGTGTAATGCTCATCTCTGGCTCTCAAAGCTAGATTCATCCCTAATAGGTACAGCACCGTGTTTCTTAATTTGTCTGGAGCATCCTCCTTCAGTATTTCCTTATTCCACATGGAATTTTCAAACTCAATACTAATTACTTGCACCTGCTTTTTAACATTGCCAATACACTGAGCTGGACACTCCTGCATTATGTTATCAAGAACTCTCTGGAAAGTAACAAATTCATTACCATGGACCAACTTCCAATTAAGACCACTCTTTTTCAGGTAATTCTGTATGGAACATGTCATTTGGTATAGTGTTTTACCTGGGTAATCGCCTTCAACATGTGTTTTTTTAACCTCAACAATAAATCTACAAAGAGCGTATTCTAAACTGTCTTTGCTTAAACTCGCAATGTCATTCAGATCTGCTTCCAAAATTTTCTGATCAAACTCAACTGTCTGCAATCTCATCTCCCTCCACTCATTGTAGGACCTAACTGCCCACCTCATCTTCACCTCTGTCCTCTCCTGATATGTATACTCCATCATCTTTGACAGCTTCTCTTCAGAAACTCTATTAAAGGAACGTTTCCTACCTTGAACTCCACCACCCACAACCCCAATCCCTCATTTCCTCAGTGCATTGGCTATCAAATTCATCCTACAAATGCCAAAAATTAAAATGATTTTTTTCTCAGAAAATTCCACTTTTTCCATGAAGACCCTTTCATATGAACTCCAATTATCGAAAAAAAAAATATGTTCAACAAGCCAATTTTCTGTAAAAATTGCCTAAAGATCATGAAAAACCAAAAACCGAAACCGAAATATTCTATTTTGCTCACCCCATGACTCTTGACAGCCCCATTTTCGTAGAACTTTGTGCAACCACCATCTCCTTGGCTTTCTCATTCACTTTAACCTGTAATTTCCTGGAAAAAAATAAAACAATCACTACAAAATTAATTGAAACTGCACTTTCTAAATTAACAAAAATTGACCATGACTTAAACCACACACGCTCACCTCAATCTTTCTTCCATCTGATCCTCTTCGCTATCACTAATGTCCAAATATTTGTCATCCAAAACACTCCTAAATTCACCATTTTCCTCTATTGAAACTACACTGCCACTACATGAAGACTGAGTGATGAAAATGTCCCCATAATCGTTGTCATCCATCAGTGAAAATGATGCCATTTTAACTAAATTCCACAAATAAAGACAACACAACACATACACCCTTCTCTCTCACAACCAAACACACAATGACCAAAAGTGTGCTAAACTAGCAATCTATTTCCCCTAAATATAAAATGAGCCCTTCCAACCCATTGTCTAAATTACCCAGCTGAACTAAATTCAGCCACGCAACTTGTCAACCATTATAGTCAATCCCTACCCCATTTTGCGTTCTCACAAAATCCTTGAACCATAACATACAATTCATCTTGACTAAATTTTTTAAAATAGATAAATAGACTTCTATTCATATATTATCAAAATAAAAACCCACTCTTCACTATGCTCATCGTGGGTTCTATCATTTGATAATACATTCATAAGCGTTATTTATCTATTTCTTACATACCTGTGTTGGCATCATATCTTCCCTGGGTGTTGATAAACATGTACCTGTGTTGATGTCGTAGGTTGTTTCGGTATTGATTAATACATACCTATTTTGACGTCATACCCTCCATAGATGTTGACAAATATGCACCTATTTTTATGTCATACCCTTCTTTGGTATTAATAAGCACATACCTGTACTGACGTCATACCCTCCCTGGATATTGACGAGCACGTTTCCCCAGATGAACGTTTGTCCGGCTGTTACAGGGATGTGGTCACTGTCGTTAAGTTTGAGGGGAGTCACAGTAAAACCGTCAACCTGACCTGCGGAGTAGAATACCTCGCTACAGTTATTTTTATGTTTTGCATATGCGGACTATTGCTAGACAAATCTGGAATACGCGTGTTGGCAATTGGCGAATAGATTTTGAACTCGCCATGATGGTGAATGTTTTTCACAAAGACTTAAGAAAGGCTTATGTTTGCCACAGTCAAACATAAAGCTAGTGTTCAGGAGAACGACTTGGATTTCATTTCTTAAAAATTATTATGTGCACATAAAGTTAGGAGAGTTCAGAATTTTACATGTGATTTCAAACTGAACGATTTGTGGCCTCAAATATATTGAAATCTACGAGGAGCATTTTAATCAAAGAAAGTTAACTGCTTAAACATATTATTGGAACATCGAAGACACAAGATGACAATGAAAAAATAGATAAAATATAAAGAAATAGATATAATTTTTGCTCTTTACAAAAAGACTGGAGCCAAATTGTGGTATCCCACAATGTGACAAGATTCTTGTGATGAACCGGCAACTACTATCATTATTTCTATAATCACTATGCTGTTATATCTATTTGCTAAAGAACTATTTTCCATATCTGGTGTTTGGATCTGCATGCTCAATACTAGCTATTAACTTGATGCCTCCTGAGGCGAGACTAATTACCAGCCTTGACACTTTAAACTCTGTTCACCAAAACCACAATATTCCTTTGTCTAATGAAACACATTAGCTAAGCAAATCATGATAGAAGCTACTAATAAGTACTTTTTTGTTGCCAGGTAACTGATCACTTACCATATTTTGTGGTTTGTACGTCACAATGAACGTCACATTGCCAAGACGCCCGGTTCCATTTCTGAGCAAAACATCCGGCGCAGTTGACGACGTCAGAGCTGCTGGCGTAAATACGCTCAGCAAATAGCGTCAACGTAAACACGATGATAGCGTTATACATCGTACATAACTCTGATCAGTCGGAACGTCTTTAGTTAGCGTAGAATGTAATCTAAATGCGATGATGCAATTAAAGTTAGACAGCAAGTATCAAACCTTTATGTGAAATTAACACAACCAAAGCATAAAAAATTCATTAAAGAAGACATCGATTCCACTAAAAAATGCTAACATTCTCTATTGATTACCAAAGGGAAGTAGCAAACAAATTTCGATAAAGGTATATTCCTCATTTGTTAAATTAACAATCACAATGGAGGGTCGGTCCAGTAATGCAAGAACGTAGCCGAGTACATGATGTGAACAGTATCAACAATCTACTCAAGTAACATCTCAAGTACAGTTTGAAGCTTCTGCCAGAAGACAACAAAATGAATCTGTCTAAGTCACGCATTTCCAGTAAAAAAGACATGAAAAGACATGTTTCCGAGCACTTCAACGATGGCCAAAAGAAATCCCCCTTGGCGCAATTAAATTCGAAGAACAGAATTATATTTGAATGAATAAATACACACACATCTCAAAATTCAAGGGGCCAGGCGGCCAAAAAGTTAAAAATTAAACACATAAACTTTTTATTTGTAAATGAAAAGAATATTGACAATTCATAGCAGTATATTTTTAAAAAGATAATAAGATCCCTGTACACAAGAAGCTGGATCTATGGCATCACACAAAGTTTGAGAGAACGTTCCACTGTAGTGTAGAAATTGTTTCAATTAAAACACGTTGTTGTTAGATCAGAGAACTACAGAGGACATTTGGGGTCATGGCAATTCTTACTATCCATGTGTTAGGACAGAAAATGTTTAGTTCTGTATGTCCATATTTCTGTCTGCGTATCAGTTCAGTTCGTGCCATGGTCATCGCAAGGTCAAGAATGCAAAATATTAATTTCACGTCAAGTTTCATCACCAAAATCATTAATTTGTTTTGTTTTATTGTTCACAGTTAGAGGGTCTTGTAGATAAGATGGCCGCTGAACACGTTGCTCGTCTCCTGGTCGGGTTGGATTAGAAGTTTCGCTCCAGATGAAGCTGCTACTTGGATGTACAACTTGTCTCCGGCCTCCAGTTCGTACAAGATGGTCGTAGTTGTGGACTTGGCAGGGCCTGCCAATGCCGACCCTATCCTAAAATATGTTAAGAGACCATCAAGTAACGAAAATTTCGCCTGGTGGATCTTTGCTCCGCTTCACAACCATCTCTGAGTATGGCGTCTTTGGTTATTGGAATTTTGGTATATATATAATCACAAACAGTTGTTTTCAGAGTTTGGCCCAAGTACCCATGGCATCGAAGAGGGAGCTGATATTTATCGGGACCGTTCTGTGATACGGGCGTTTTCTTGATTTGATATTGATTTCGGACAAAATTTTGGAGAAGAAAATGTTTTTTACTAGGGTTGGAAGAAAACGATGGCGCACAAGGGGAGGGGAACAGCTTAACACCTTAACGTCCACTTCTGGTATCATTGTATAACATTATTCGAGGCAAAGGTATCAAGTGGTGTCCGTGACAGGATTTCCAAAAAATAGCTCAGCTGAATTCATTGGCAACCAAACAAAGCAACGAAAAATACTAAGGTTAGACTCTTAGACCACTACTCTGACCATTTTGCTCAAAATTACTTGTGAATTACTTTACTTGGATCACCTGGAAGAACCTTTACTGTCTGCCCTCAGTTGAAATTTTCACAAACACACAAAAATGGCAATACTGACATTATTGTCAACTTAGTATTTCCACATAAATGCAGTTTTCTTGTATTTCAAGTTTGCAGACTCCATTGGTCTTGTTTGTTTGAAATGACACAGCTAAGACGTATTTGGTAATATTGGCATTCTTGTGTTGTTGAGAGTTTGTTAAAAACTCTTGTGGCAGAATTATATTTGGAGTGGCACACAAGAAGTCATTGGATGAAGTCTTAGGTCACTAAAAATGCTATATTTCTATTTAAATGTGACCCCGTAAGCCTGCATGTGTTCTAGTCAGTTGTGAGTGCAGATAGTGGAGTCAACTATAATTACATAAACCTCCACACAGTCACCACCATACAGTCCTCATCAAATTAAATTATATAAAATTTCCTGACGCTTTAAGTGAGCGGAACTCCAAAAACTGACCTGGAAGTATTTCCCTCTCTTTCCAACATGATGTACATCTTCACATCTGGAGTGGCCCCAGAGAAAATTTTCAGATTGATTTCATAGATCCCGGGTATAATCACCGTGAACTTTCCTGTAAGATAAAAAGACAGATTCATGGTGAAAAATCGTAATATAAACCAGACATAGTCATCATGGAGATTACAGTAAGATAAACCAGACACAATCATCGTGGGTAGAGATTCATGTAAGATAAATTAGACAGAGTCACGGTGAAGATAAACTAGATAAACAGATAAACTTGAGACCGTCATCAAAACGATGGCATCACAATGAAGATTCCTACAAGGCATCATTCACTATGAGGATTCCTGAAAGATAAAAGTAGAGACAGTCAGGGTGAATATTCTTGTAAGATAAACCAGACACAGTCACTGTGAGGATGCTTATGATACCAACCAGACCAGACAGTCACTGTGGAGACTCCTGAAACCTGGCTCAAACACTTGAATATTGCTCCATAACTGTGTTTACGGTCTTCAGATGTTGTTACATACCTGTGTTGACGTCATGCCTTTCTTAGATGTGAATGTTATATATACCCCCCTATGTTCATGTCAAGATGGTACATACCACATACCTCATACCCTGTCTGATTTTTAATGATACACACCAGTGTTGACTTCATACCCTCCCTCTATGTTAATGTTACATACCTGTGTTGATGTCATACTTTTTGGGTATTGATTATGTAGCACATACCTGTGTTGACGTCATACCCTCCCTGGATGTTGACGAGCACGTTTCCCCAGATGAACGTTTGTCCGACCGTTACAGGTAAGCGGTCAGTGTCAGCTGGTTTTACAGCAGCCACAGTGAAGCCATCAACCTGATCTGAAGAGTGCAAACATACGAAGGTATAATGTTTGGTATCCCTCAGCCTGGTCAGTTGTTTGAATATCCCATTGAGTATGGTTAACGGGTTTCTGAACACTTACCATATTTGGACGTTTGTACGTCACAATGAATGTCACATTGCCATGACGCCCAGTTCCATTTCTGAGCGAAACATCCGGCGCAGTTAACAACGTCAGAACCAGAAGAAGCACAAGTACTTTGGGATAATAACGCCAGCAGAAATATGACGATGAAAACGTTGTGCATCGTAATTTCGGGGCTTTTGAATTCTATTCTACACAGAAGTTATACAAATGCAGTTGAAGGAAGTCACAATAGTGAAAAGGAAACATGACAACGGGAATCAATGGCATGGAACCATAAAAAATTCATCATCATCAGTCATAGGAAAAAGATTTCGCATGTCATAGTGAGCATTCGTAAATATTACAAAAATTCAACGCAAATAGGATGACAACGTATTGCGTCACAACGCGAATCATATACGAAACGTTCTATGTTAGAAGACAAAGTTTAAATGCAGAAATTTTGCCAATAGAAAACCAACAGAAAAATATCGATGAACGTGCATCGAATCCAGTGGTTGTCATTTTGTGTGAATAATTGAAGAGAAATCCATGAATTTTTTCATAACGTGCAGAGTTTTCTGTTCGAAAAGCCAATACTTTACTTGTTCAGTTGCAGCAGGGTTATTTATGTTAGCATAAAATCATGGTTTGTTCTAGTGCCAAATGAATCAAGCTGCAAAGGGAAAGAATTCTCAGTTGATCCCAATTGTTTCTATCGCATTCCATAAGGAGATTTCTTTTGAATTTGGACGCCAAAATCCCAAGCAAACAGGCCAATTGAATCCACTGTTTTACACCTTTGCAGATGTAGTGAACAGGGTAGCGTGGCAGACCACTGTTTGGTTGATGCCTAATTCCCAGTTCTCTCCTTATGATACACGGGTAGTATTCAGTATAGGATGCGGACCCTAGTGCCTGGCAGTAGTTGTATGACCTGATGACCAATAATAG
>JBCAUG010314624.1:0-17412 GCA_038406175.1 Haplosyllis leylae | reverse complement strand
CCGTTTCCTGTGCAAACAGCATATTTCAGTAACTTTCTGTGATTTATACCTCTACCCTGTGAACACACTTTGATAACATTTGAAGTTTTTGTTTTTGTATTCCATGCACACCTGTTCAAAAGGTCAAGGTTATATGAAGGTCAAGTTCAAGGCTTCTCAATATCAAGGTCAAATTTTAAAAATCAATTTCATGTGTTAGATTGAAAGTGTCTTTGCAATCAATGTATTAAGTGGATACCATGCCTACGGCTGAAAGGCATTTTTATTTGTAATTGTTCTACTGCAAGTGACTACTTTCAGGCTCCATGATAACAAATTTTCCCTTTCTCGTAACACATTTAGAAAAGCAGTCAATCTGTGATGTACTGGCCGTTAGAGATCGGAACAGCCATGGAAATCGGATCGATGACCATCGCGAATAATAGTTACAGTGTCGATTCAAGGAACAACAATCTTCGTCAGAGAGTTGCAATTGAACTTTAAAGATAGACATTATGTAAGATCCTATTTTTATATGTTTATTATTTGCATGAATAAAGCCCAAACTAACTAAAGAACTATTTTGTATTGGGATACAATTAATCAGTTTCTCATCTGACAATAAATGTTATTGGTCATGCTTAAAATTCAAGAATTAGCCACTTATGATGCAATTCATTTTTCTTTTACAGGAACCAGACCAGAGCACAGTCAAGCAGTTCTGCATCAAGAAATGGAATCAGGAGAGACTAATCATAGATTTTATTCAGTTGATAAAACTGATTGAGAAGTGGCAATCGGAAAGATCATTGGAGAGAGGATCAATTATCATTCATTGCTTGTGAGTAAAGTTTGTGGCATTTTATTCCTATACATTTACGTAAGGATTGAATTCCACTTAAAATCTTAGGAACACTTCAGTTCGTGAATGTAACTCCATAACTTCAGGAACGGTGCTGAAAGAAGTGGACTGTTTTGTGTCGCCCTCTATGTTGCTGAGCAAATTAAGACTCAACAGAAAGTGGACATTTTCTCTGCAGTGAAACACGTCAGATTATACAGACCTCAGTGCATCACTAACATGGTTCGGTTTTTAACTTCCTTTTGTTTCTTGTATCTTTCAACAAAAGCCAAGACCCAATAGGTACGTCAAAGTGCCCAGTAGACCGATAACTTTTCTCTATATTTCTGCATTATTTTTAGGAGCAGTATATATTGCTACACGAATTTGCACAGCAGTACATCTAATATCGCAATTAACAAACCGAAAAATTGAGACGAACTTCCAGCTTCAACGTTCTCTCAACACAAACATTGGAACTTTTCATTCCTTACAAATGTTTCAAGAGAAAGAGGATTTTAGATATATTTATCAATTACCACCATCAGAAGAACGGTAACAGATCACAGACTGTGGTTGATGGGTATGGTCAGGTACGGTTAATTCGAACTGGTTCGTCGGCAAGGTTTTGCTTCCAAATAGGTGGAATTCGAATGGACAGTGCATTTTAGCATAAACTGATAAGACAGTGTGTGGTAAAAAAAATTGAATTAAGTGGAACTTCGTATTAACCGTGTTCGAATTAACCGTGTCCAACCTGTATTGTAATGTGTGGACACCCATTCTCTACGTTTGCATTTACGTCGCCATCCACATAATGTTTAATGCAAACATTAACGTCGACGCAAACGTTAAGTGTGAACAAAACCTTTACAACCAACTTCGTTATTAGTTCTCGTCACTTTAAATAAAAATTCTTGGTTCTGTTCAGTAGCAATATTCTAACTTCTGAAATTTAAAATTTACTTGTTCAAATTGATCTTTTCACTTTATCTACCCACTCCCTCCCCTAAAAAACAGAAGCCACTGCATGTTTTGTTTTTATTAAATTTACATTACCTTACAACTCCCCTGCATGGTTATTATCGTGGTTAATGGATGCATGTATGGTTATCAACATTGTAATTACCGTGGTTTTACAATGGTTATCATCGTGGTTATATATAATGGATGCATGCATGGTTATCAGCATTGTAATTACCGTGGTTTTACAATGGTTATCATCGTGGTTATATATAATGGATAGATGCATGGTTATCAGCATTGTAATTACACCGTGGTTTTACCGTGGTTAATGGATACTTACATGGTTATCAGCATTGTGATGACCATGGTTTTATCCTCGTTTTTCATGGATTTATGTGGATGCATGCATGGTTATCAGCATTGTGATTACCATGGTTTTATCATGGTTTTATGTGGCTGCATGTTAAAATTCCAGTGTTTTACTTTACCACTCAGACATGTGTCCCACCACGTTCTACCCAATGACCGATATCAGAGTGAATTTTAACGGCAGCAGAATTCCTTAGCAGAGAGAAATCCAAGTCCGTAACAAAAACCCCAATAACTAAAAATAGACTAATTTAACCTTGACCTTTACATGGAAATGACCTTGGTTTAACGTCAAGATAAATTGTTACGTCCTATCCTCGACGTTTTAACGCTTTCTTTAACGTTTTGTCTTTGCGCTGACAATTTAAGCTTTGTATTTACGTTGATGTTTGTAACGTTATGTTTACCTTGTCGATTTTAACGTTTATCTCGTTATTTTAAACGGTTAATTTTACGTTGTGTAGGACAAGAAGACGAAGAAGGAGAAGAAACCGCCACCGAAGAAAGACGACGACAACGTCTCCACCATGTTCCAGATAGAAAAGTAAGTCGTTCAGCAGGAGTGGCACTGGACATGAACCAACAATGAACTGTTGGGTGTACATAATGGAAAAGCGGAAGGTCTTTGTTTTGAACTCGCATTTTCCAACCACTTGCAGTAATTTCAAGCAAATCCATACATTCATTTCCAAATAAAATTGTCAATAATCAAGCCCCAAACTAGATCAGTTCAAAAATTTATGTTTCAGCACGTGTATTTTTAGGGGAGACTCACGGATCTTTGTGTTTATATTTCAGCACGTGTATTTTTTGTAATGATAAGAACGAGCAGTACACAGAGGAGGGACTCGACCTGCACTACTGGAAGAATTGTCCGATGTTGAAACGCTGCTCCTACTGCAAACAGGTACGTCAGCCTAAGCTTTAAGGTTCTTTCACACCGATTAAAGCGAACGCGAAAGCGATTTCTCTTCCAAAAAGATTGCCAGGAAATTTGGCTTGCAATTCGTATTGAATGTGCAATGAGTTTATTTGAAAACACACGCACAAAGTCGTTTTGAGGTACTTTGGTTGTTGTTGACAGGTGGTGGAGATCGCAGGGTTGACGGAGCACCTGCTGACGGAGTGTGAGGTCCATGGTAATTTCGGGAAGTGTCCGCGCTGCACGGAGGCTATAGCGACCACGGAGCTGGACCAGCACATCAAGGAGAAGACCTGCACCCGTACGTACCTTTTTTCCTCCTTTGGACGGCTACCTCTTTGTTTCATCCAAAAATGGGTCTAATGTTTCCTCATATTTAGCCCTTCATTGGGTGGCCACCTGCCTTTTGCATGCAAAGTAATGATGCAATGTCAAATTAGTGGTCACTCTCTTGGTCACTCTCTTCTTCGCTAGCGAGAAAGCCAGCTGGCTTACGGCTGCAGAATAGAGTAAACTGCAGTCCTAAAACCGGTCTGATATCTGATGGCTCTTTGTTCACGGCCATTTAATGATATTATTGTTGTTTTGTGTTGCGCAGCTGCTGAGGCCGGAAAGAACCACTGTCCGCTATGTCACTCTAACATCAAGGCGTCAGAGGATGGGTGGAAGGAACACCTAATGGGGAAGGATGGGTGCCGACAAAACCCATGACGTCTAACTTTCCTCAGTAAGGACACAGGTACATGTCTCTGTGTGTGTGTGTGGCGGGGGGGGGGGGTGGGAGGAGCACCTGATGGGGAAGGATGGGTGCCACCAAAACCCTCGACGTCTCCTCTTCCTCAGTAAGGATTCAGGTGGTGTATGTGGAAGGATGGGTCGCCGCACGTTAATGAATGGAGCGAGGGACCGGGTGTGTGTGGGAGGTGCGTGGGCAATGTAAAAAAGATCACTGTCTGGGTGTAATGAAAGGCAATCGAAGAGACCGAGATGAAATCTGGTTATGTTTTAAGATTTTGCTTGTTATTTGCAGGTAAAGGAGGAGGAGGGGGCGGTGCTGGTAAAGGGAAAGGAGGTCAGAATAAAGCAGGAGCTGCAGGCAAGGGGGCTAAGCGATGATCAAATCAAATCCAGGACCAAATCTAGGTCCAAATATGGGATTAAGTCTAGGACCAAATCTAGGACATTGTTACACAACTCAAAAACATTCAAAGAAAGTGCCTCGGTTGGACTCAATCGTAGGTATTAGGAAGAGTCTGACATGGGCAAATTTATGTTGTCCTATAACATTCTGGGATTAACTTGATAGTTTAGGTGGCAAGAGCTTAATGAGGTTGCTAGATTATCAGAATTCAGGGATGAGGATGTCACCATACATTTTTTCACAGATTCTGTAGAAAAGAACAAAAACACATCAACAATCGGTTGTCTAATCTATTCGATAATCGACGATTTATATTTTTTTGTGTTTGTACTGCACAGAAATGAAATGTTTATTTGAAGTGAAGGCTTGTTCACACTGTGTCCATGGTCACCGTGACTTTAACAGTCTAGGACGATTTAAACTGGCGGAAGTTGCTGAAGTGTGGACACCTCTATTTGTTGTCATGCAACATAAAAAAAAATCGGACAGAATTTCGGTGACGGGCTAATATCTGTGTGTGAACAGGCCCTGAAAACCAAACATTCATTTGACTTGTTATATTCCATGGTGGGTATCAGGGTCATGTAAGACTTAACACATTTATACTTATTTGATTAGATTACAGAAGTATTGACACAAAGTTACTGGAAACCAAAAGGGTGTCAACTGGTCTACGGTACAGAACAATCTTGATTCCTCGTCTAATCCTCCCACCACGCTTAGTCATGTGACCCACCTTCATCCCATGACCTTTCTGCACTGAATGACCTCAGATGTGACCCTTTTGTACTGAATGACCTCAGACATGAATGACCCGTTCATGTTTAATAACCTCAAAAGTGACATTTCTGCACTGAATGACCTCAGACGTGACCCCTCAGCACTGAATGACCTCAGACATGACCCTTCAGCACTGAATGACCTCTGACATGACCCCTCAGCACTGAATGACCTCTGACATAATCTTGAGATGATAGTAGTTTGATTCAGAGATCCGTTATTGAGATCATATCTACCGATCCTACAATAGGATTCTAGTCATTTTATTTTCAGACAAATGGGTGATTCTGTTGCCTTAGTAACTGAAAGTTAAGTGCTGAAACATTCCGCGGGTAATTCCCAAAAATCAACTCAGATTGGAGTAATGAATTATAGAAATGTTTGAAGCGGTATTGTAAGCACAGCTGTGCTGTAGATAAATAAACCAAATATTAAGCGTGAACAAAGACTTTACAATATACTGTCCACGGAAGCCATTCAATCAAAGTGTATATTTCCTTTTCTTAAACCAAATAATGTAAATATTGTAGGATAATTGTGATGTGTTTTATTCTCACATATTTGTGATGAATTGTTAATGTTGAGCATTCAGTAATAGTGCGAGGCCCGTCCATGTGTATAACACTGTGATATATTTTGTGTGGTACCACAAATTTCGTTTTATAAACCAAACAAACAAAATTAAAAACAAAATAGTCAACCACGTGTACAAGCCTGTTTATTTTATTATAGTTATAGCAGTATTGAGTTGTAGTGTAATTTGCTTCTCCGATATTCACAAGCTGGAAACAAAACATTCATATCTTTTAGTTCTGTTCACACGTAACGTTTGTTTTGTGTGTTAACGTCAACTTAACATTGTATCCATGGTGACGCAAGCGAAAACGTAGAGAAAGAGTTCGTGTTACCATAGATACCATGAAGTTGAGACAACTTAAACTTTGCGTGTGAATAATGCCACAGGTTAAGCTTTTTTTACATGAATTGTTCCTGTGTCCTCGGTTAATGTAGAATTCTATTAATATTTTGTCAATTTTTTTGCATGTATTTTGACAGGTTGTGGAGAAAAGTTTCAAATGTACCTTAATTGTGACACATTATCATCCATTGTTTGGACAATTTTACAAGGAATTCGGTTTGGACATTTCAACTACATTATGTCCTGCTTACAATGAGTTCGGTTAAGGTAGTTTTTTACAACATTGACGTCACAGCCATGTGTTCAGTGACAAAATGTAAAAAGTCAACCTTCATTGGCCATTAGCTGCACACTTGACAGTGGTCAATTACAATGCATTCTGATGGTCAGTGGACCATGAACCTTTCTGGGAGACAACATAACACTTATGATAAAAATCTGAATGGAAAATAGAAATATATTGAATAACTTAAGTGTTTTTATTTGAAGTCAAAATTTTTTAACATCTGCAACATTGTGTCAAGTCCATGCCAAATTTGAGAAAAATTCAGATTAGCATTGATTTCTATGGGAAATTTGGTCATCTTTGTACCGTGATTACTCAATAATTGGCTGGTGAATGTTGCCGAAACTCTCCAGAGATATCTTAAAATAATATTCAAAGGACTGCTGATACACTGGGTCCCGCTTACAACGAGCAAATAGATGCAAAGAAAACTGCTCGCTGTAGGAGGGTGCTCATAGTAACCGAACTTTTTAACATTGCTGTCAACGATTTTGATGCAAAGAAATCTATTCGTTGTAGGTGGGTGCTCGTTGTAACCGAACTCGTTGTAAGCGGGACCCAGTGTAATCTACTTTTAAATTCCGGAATATTGCACCATTTGCTTGAATCAATTTGTCTGTTTCAGATTTTGTATGGTGTTCACTGAAGCCCCCAATATGAGTGAACCTGATCAAAGTAAAGCGGTAAAAAGAATTATTATATTAATTCAAACACGTACTTAATAAGATTTAGTTTCGGAAATTCTTGTGAAAAAAAATTTGCGATTACACTGAGAATTTACATAAATAAATATGTAAATACATTCCTATTTTCCTTTTATACATAAACTTATCTTCTATGTCTTTGCTGTGTGCATGGCCTAATTTCAGTTGGAGCAAGGCAACCTTGGGGGAGGAAATGGCAACAGTAATCCTGCAAACCGGAAGTCTCCAACGGAGCAACAGAACGTAATGCCACCAGGTGGCGTGGTGATGCCTTTGTTGGACGCTCCAACGACCATGTCTCCACAGATGATACCGCAAGCGCCACCCGTGAATCGGGATCCGAGGACTGCAGCGCAACAGCATCAGCAACAACAAATGATGATGGGTGCTGTGCCTGGTTTACTTGGCGCTCCTCCTCCTGGTTTGTCCCCGTTATTAGCTCCTGGTAAATATTTCTCTGTACTGTACTGGGTTCCGCTTACAACGAGCAAGTAAATTCATAAAAATGCAGGGTTGTCACGACACAGGAAAAAATGGGAATTTGGATGTTCATTTTTTCAGACAGGAAAACACAGGGAATTAGTCTAAAAATATTCAAAACTTGTTTTCACACAGGGAATTTACTTCAAACACAGGGAAAATTTTGAAGTTTAAACAATTAAAAGATGGACCAAGGTTGTAGTGTGATGTATCTGTGTTATTTTGAAGTTTGTTGTAAATTTTGACCTGGTAAACTGGGAAATGAAATGAGGCTATTGTGATTGTAGTTTAGAGGGGATTACTAGTGGTATATATCTCTGGGATAGCAGTGGAATGTTGTTTAATGCCGAAAAATACAGGGAAAAGGTTGAGAACACAGGGAAACAACAGGGAAAACTCAGGGAATTTTATCCTGATTGAAACGTGGCAACCCTGAAATGTGCTTATTATATGTGGTACTCATTGTTGTATTGGAACTTTTTAGTCATTGATTTCAACCCAGAAGTGTTCTATTCTGTGAATGATTTGCCTGCTGTTGTCAGGTGCTCCCAACAACTAAACTCGTTGTGAGCGGGACCCAGTGTAGTTAATTTGAAAGATGTACATTACATGCCTACATAGTACAGTTGTCCATGAAAATGGTTAATTAAGGCGACAGTGACTAGTACAAAAGTGCTTTCAGAAATAACTTAGAATTCAGTCGTGTTCTTCAAGAATGACATGTTTTTGACTATTTGCAGGAAATGGTGGAGTTTATTCTGGTCCAGGTATGGGACCGCCACCCCGGGGAGGTAACGGAGGGCCTATGAGGGGTAATGGAAGACCACGTGATCCAAGGGCACACCCTCGACCGCAGCCTTATCCCACAAATAATGGCCTTTCCCATGGGGGTGGGGAAAGGGGTGGGAGGAAGCAAGGCAATAGAAGGTAGCATTCCTTCTAGGAACATAAAATGATCAAGTTAAAGAAACACTCTTGCATCACCACCATGTGTATCCAGAACATGTGTATCCAGAAATATGGCATTTCCCTCAACATAGTGTGTCAAAGAAATGACGTCACTGACGTCAGCTTTGTATCCTGCATGTTTTCCCTGTCATATGGTCTCATTCCTATGTTTCAATTTTACTCCCCAAACTGATAGTTGCCAAAGACTTGGTGAAAATCTGAACTTGAATTCCGTTACTTAGGTTCCCAATGTGTTGCTGTTATTTTCATTTTTTTAGTCGCGTCTGCATTTGTACAGCAGAGCGATTCGTCTTCTTGTGTGTCTACTTGCTTGTTTGTTTGCTTAATTTTAACTATGACACCAGACTATGTTAACTATGTCAACTTAAACATTGTGTCAATGGTGATGCAAACGCACACGCAGAGAATGGGTTCCAGACCCATTCTCTGCATCAACCATTGACACAATGTTAAAGTTGACGTTGACATTGACGCAAACGGGCACGCACACGTTACGTGTAAACAGATCTTGAGTGGTCTGCAATGCAAATGCTTTTTTAGTTAACACCCGCTAAAGTAAGAGTAAGGAATTCAAGAAGATATCAAAAATCTTAAACAATGGCTACCGTTGAGCCTCTTTATGGTTAAGCCGCGAAGAAAAGTAATGTCCGTCTTGGATTTTATTTTCACATGTGGGGGTTTAAATATCGCCAAATTGAAGAAATTTTCAAACAGGAGATATGCGGAAAGGATGTCTGAAAAATTACTCAAAGACGAGGCTGATATTTCATGATAAAGTTTAAACCTCCCTTCCCCTCTTCCGCTCCGAAACGCAACCACGATGAGTAGTGGACGAATATGGTCTAGGTGTTTGGTGGGTGTAGATGCATTTTAAGTGCCAAATTTTACCCTACGTGCTAAATTCTGTACACGCTACTCGATGCAGAATTTTCAAATAGTTTTCATATTCAATAGATGAGTAACAGTGCGATTGTTCACACTGAGATTAACTGTAGAAGAAATTCGCCCACTTTTAAAAATCTATAATAATGGTGGCCATGTTCCCGCATTATAAATGTTTTGTCAGTATTACAAAGACATGAAAGTATCTTCCGTTACGTTTTCACAGCCACGTACATTCAATAGTGGATCCTTTCTAGCAGGGGTTGAGGTTCAGATACGACGCACCCAAAAACATAATCGATAGTGAAATTGAGTATGTTTAAAAATATTCATTTTTCATAAGATACTCGATTTCACTGTCGATTATGTTTAACGCTGCAGGATACCAAATATACTTGACAGTTAAATCGAGTATGTCACGAAAAATGAATATTTTTAAACATGCTTGACTTAACTGTCGATTATGTTATTTTCGTCTATATCTCAACCTCAACCTCAAGCTAAACAAGAACACTATTCAATATCAGATGTCTTTGCTCAAGTTTGAAGGAGACCATTTGTTTTGTACGACATATTTGCCACAACCAAGTAATGTTTGTAAAATGTTGTAATTTACAAATAAAGAAACAAGTAAGAATGCGTAAAATAAATTTTAAAACAAAATCATCCTTTCACAATACAGTACTTCACAGAAGATTTAGAATTTCCCGTGTCCAAAAGAGCTTACGAAATGGACCAAACTGGTGTGTCATTTCACACGCACAAAAGGATTTCAGAGGACAAGAACGAAATGAGTTTGTGATATAATTTAAGAACTACCTGAGAAGATTAACTACTTTCCACGAGTGCGTGAATGTGACAATATTGACTTTGTTTTTCTTTTTCTTTCTTGACATTTCTTAAGGTTAGGAATGAAAAAATTCTGAACAATTGCGGATCCAGGCTGTCGTGGGGTCATAAAGACAAGACACGGTACTCTTATAGCGTGGATGTCAGTTTATTGGCAGGGCAACAAGTTGTACATAGCTTGGGTAGGTTTACTAAGTGCCCGCGAACGGTTAGGGCATACTATATATATACTGGGTCACCGGTGTGACCTTCACCTTGCCCCGTGGTAGACTGATGTCAGTCTCCGACACAGGCTTTGAATACATCCATTCCCCTTAAATCCATCAATGCGTTAGCACGGCCTAATTAACAAGTCCGAACTTTTGATACTGTTTTGATCTTTGGTAAAAAATTAGCGACAAAACGAGATTTGCCAGACGGAGGTAGGTACATGGTGAGATAAAAAAAAATTGATTCTCGACATTTGTGCAAAAATCACCCACCATCAATGTATGGAATGCTAGCCTATTATTTAGCCCCAGAATTCGTAATGTCGATTCACATGTATACTGGGTCCCGCTTACAGCGAGTTCGGTTACAACGAGCACCCGGCTACTGCGATAGTTTTTTGTTGGGCTAGAAGCCTATCATTGACTACAATGTTAAAAAATTCAGTTACAAGGAGCACCCGGTTACTACGAGCACATTTTTGTGCATTAAAGTGCTCGTTGTAAGCGGGACCCAGTGTATGGGGTCGCACAAAAGGTCCATACTAAGCAGTGGTGGATCTGAGAGGGGGGGGGCGCTAGGGACGCGCCCCCTCTGGGTCCAATTTCTTTCATTTTCATGCAGTTTTCGGGAAAATTTTGCCAAAGTAATAGGTTGGCACCCCCACCTTGGGGATTGGCGCCCCCCACGTCTGGGAAATCCTTGATCCGCCCTTGCTAAGAGAACAATAATAATAAATTTGCATCAAGTAAACTCTTGAATTCGAGAGCTCCAGGTACCAAGTTCACAAATATTGAAGTGAACAACTGGTCGTAAAATGAGACAGTGAATTTACTTTTGGTTCATCACCGACGAAGTTGATGCTAACAACTGAAACGTGTCGAAAAGGTGTCATTTAAAGGTGTGGCTGTGGTGAATTATAGTTATGTTGTGGGTTGGGTCGCAATTCCATTCGAATGAATGAATATCGTTGAACAAAAACATTTGAACTGGGAATCACCTTTGTTATGCAATACGGAATCAGGAACCGATGAGCTCGAGGTGCACGCTGTCTACTTATGGTTGTCAAAACCTACTCGAGCTTGTCACCAATTGTACGATTCAGATTCAGAAGGAGTGATATCAAATACAGTTCGCATTCGAGTTTTTCACAAATACACAAAGTTGGCCATACTGTCTACTTTGTATTCCTATATTAACCGTTCTACGAAAATGTGTAAATTTTCGATACACTGATAAAAAATATGAAAATATTTAATTTTTGAAAAATAGCAATTCATTACACATTTCAAAGATAACATCCCTGTCTATCATTTCAAGTCATAAATAAGTATTTGAAACCATCTCTTTCTGTGAAAAAATGAATATGAATTTTGACATTCTACTGGTTTTCATAGCCATTTGTTACGGAAAAAGTTTCAAAACTTTTCATAATGCTGATTCAGTGAGCATTTGTACTATAATAATTATTTCAATTCTTTCAACAACAAGCATGAAATATCATCTCTTTCAACAACAAGCATGAAATATCATCTCCATCCATACATACTGTTATAAATTAAAAAGTAACAATCTGAAGTGTGGAAAGAAAGAAATATTATTTCAAAAAAATTCCTTTGTAATTTAAAAATGTCCATAACAACCATTTCAATATGTTCATCCTAGATATAAACCCTGATTTCTGCCTCAAATAATTTTCCACCCAAAACAATTCTTACACATGTTAGTACCTGAACCTGAGCAAAAGTTTGTCCATCTTCATGAACCTTCTTTCTGGTCTGTACATTTCACAAAAGACATTAATTCATACCATCACACTGTGTTCATAAGCCTTAGTTTTGAAAGTGTTATGAAAAGAGCTTTTCGTGGAAACAATATATTACACATTCAAAACTGAACGTTATGAATTCTTTCATGAAAACTCTCTCCTCTGCTAGTCTGTATGGAGTGAAATATTCTGTCCAAAAGCTGTTATTGTGTCTGCTTGTATGAGAAAGGCATACAGACCAGCAGAGGAGAGAGTTTTCAAGAGAGATTTCATTACTTTCAGTGTTTGTAAGCATTGGCCTTGAAGGGCCAACACTTGAATGTGAGACAATCTGTCTCAAAGCTGTTATTGCTCCTTGTTCTTATGGAGTTTCCAATTCACTTGAATGTGATACTTAAAACTGTTGGATTGGAAACTCCATATGAAAAACTCGACTGACATGAATTGGTGCAAGTAAATAATAAAACTGCAAATACGTAGGAATACAATAATGCCAACATTGCCAATTTTGTGTGTTTGTAAAAGACTCGATTAAGGAAAAGAGAATGGATAATTGGTCAGTAAAGACACGCGAATATCAGGTGTGTCCTTACCAAATAGAGCTATAATAAAGCATTTGTTTTACACAACAGTGTAATTCCTTGAGATCAGCACTATTAAGCCTGATGAAAATCAGCATTACGTCACAATTCATCAATTACCCATAATTCAATAGTCTTTAATCCTTTGCGAATAACCACGACAACAAACAGAAAAGAGTAAACAAAAATAGCTCGAAGAAACACTTAGTAGGAATCAATTATTGGTTTGTAATAGCATTGATCTTCAGAAAATTGTTTGATGATTAGGTCACTGATTAGATAAGCTACAATACTCGTCCATTTTCGTATCAATAATGAGCAATGATCAAAGCATGCCAGGCTCCGAGTACTCATAGACGTTTTCCGGTTTGTCTAAAGGAATCCCTTGTAGTGTTTTTTGCAATTTCCCCTGAGCAATCTCACCCCACATGACACGAGAATATTTCTGAGCAGAAATGTGAACTAGATAGATGAACCTTGTATAGTTTTGTAAATTTTTATTCGAAAAATGTAAAGTCTGACATGCTGTATCGCAAAATGAGCATTTTCATTTGCATTTTTTACCCCCCCCCCCAATCCCCTCTTTGGTTGCAGGAATAAATTTTTTTTTTGAGATTTCACAGTCGGATGTCGGGGTTGGGGGAGGAACATCAAAATAATTGATGTTACAGTGTACTCTTGTAAGTGGCGGATCCAGGATTTCTAAGACGGTACCAACCTATTATTTCAGTGGCGGATCCAGGGTTTCCAAGAGGAGAGAGCACCAACTGCAAAGGTGGGGGCGTCTACCTATTATTTTGGTCACTTTTTCCCAAAATCTACATGAAAATGAAAAAATTGGACCCGGGGGGGGGGGAGGATGTATTTGGCCAAATTTTTTCCGAAAACTGAATGAAAATGAAAGTAATTGCACTGTACTAAAATTGGTTCGTTCAAAGAGTGGTACTTGAAGATGATATTTCTCTTTTTCAACATTTTTCCTTTTAAATATATGTATCCACAACAGGCATTTTTCATAACCTTCTTATTGATGAGAAAACATTAGGTTCACCAAGTCCATCTTTTGCATCACAAACTTATTCACTAAATCTATGAAAAAAGTTCAATGAAAGATCCAGTATAAACTGTAACACAACCAGAAAAATTGCCAGATTTTAAAATTTTACCTCCTGTGCGGGCCAAATAAGGTTGTGAATGGACACAATGCAAACTAGAAAATCTTCCTGCGTGAACGTAAGAGGCATACTGCCCGCCGCGTAGCAAGTGCTCGCTCTGCTGTCCTATCCTGTGAGGGGGGGGGGGAGGGTACCCCAGATTGTTTCTTACACTATATCAACATCGTACTCCCAGCCACCGTACAGTACTAATAAAGTTGTCCTTTCTTATGGCTTTGGGACAGTTAATTTCGCATAATGTCTATGAAAAAATACTTGAAAGATTCAGCTGTCCACTCTAAGCTGGTTAATTTGTAGATCTACTTAAATTTTATCTGAACAGACGGTCTCGTCAGCATGTCAAGTTCCTAGATAGCATCTAGATAGATTAATTGTTTTACACGGTTGGAATCAACAGTTTCATTTTTACCATCCGCGTATGCGGATAGGTAATAATTTTAGTCGGGTCTGTCTGTCTGTCTGTCTGTGTGTGGGTGTGTCTGTCTGTCTGTTCAGGCTATAACTTTTGAACCGCTAAAGCTGGGAACCTCATTTTTAGTATGTAGAAACATCTTGACCATATCTATGCCAAGTTTGAGTATCAATGTCATTGGGTCAAGGTCAAGGTCAAATAAAAAACTGACATATTTTTACCTAACCATTACTTCTGTATGCTTATATTCCACTAAAACTTACTTAAAAGTTCAAGGTCAAGGCTACTCAGTATCAAGGTCAAATGAAAGGATATCAATTGTTTGTCTATTTGTAAATGTTTTTTTTGTGATCTATGTGCTATGTGGATGGTACGCCTTCGACTGAAAGGCATTCTTGTTTATTCTGGGTTTTTTTTCACGACGATCAGCAAACATGCTGCTCATGATTTAATTTTACAATTCAAATTCAAGAATTAAGTTTCTTTGAAAAATCAGAATTACGAAATCAGCAGGGTCCTCCTAAACACTATTTGATATACTGCATAGGCCACACCTTCTAGTTTTTGTGGTCTAAGTCTTTCATCTTGGACATTCAATGCCAAGAATCTGCTGCAAATAGAACGCCATTACAATTAATCGGTGATTTATGTAGGTGGGGCATTTGAACAGTTGGTAAGATGAGAAAACGACCAGGAACGTGTCCAGAAATGCAATGATTTCTTTGTTTAGGTGTATCTCCCTTTTGTTAGATCCTGTTTACACGTAACGACACCGTCACCGTCAAAAGTTTACCCATTCTGCCTGTCAGACAGCCCGTCACAATTGACACAATTATAAAACTTGATGCTGACAGGCACGGTGACGGTGACGGTGACGGTGTTGTTACGTGTAAACAGCCCTTTAAAATACAAACACAAATGTTTGAGAATGCAACTTTGATATCTTTGTCACTGAATCGTTCAGTATTTATATTCTGAACTTATTTTACCAAGTGGAATTTTTTGCCTTTTGGGCCACGCAGACGATATTGATCAATATGAGATTGATCAAGTATCATCGTAATGAATATTTTCAAAGTAAATGACAAAAATAGAGTCAGCTTCACACAGTTGGAGATTTTTAGTCAAGTATTTTTGTTATAGAAATCTTTACTCCCAGAAATATAATCTAATCGAAAAGGTTCACAAATTACAAAATATCAACAAATATATATTTATTATACAAGTAATACAAACGTCACATAGATCTAAATGCAATTGCATTTACAATTATCACTTTAAATCAGTACATCAACCCATAACTGATAAAAAATGTGTACCTATTAAAAACAGGTTAAGTTCTTCAACCTCCTTCCCTTCTATTCCTTTCTCTCCTTTTGAGTACACATGTGCATCACTTAGAAATTTTTGATGTATCATTTCAATTTCAATATCTGATAATCATGGGTGTGATTCCTACTGTTGCTTGACAAAGTATTTTGGGAAGGAAGTTATCTGTCAGACTGGTGACAAAAAGGTCAACAGGTGTCACACCCAGAGTTAACTCTGTGGAGTCCGTCATGTGTGGAAAATGTTTACAGTCATCAGAAATCCAAGACATCAGGATCACTTGCTCCGGAAAAGGAATTAAGGTCATCCAGAAATTAAAAGAACTGTTCAGGATCTAACATGCCCATACTAAATCGGCTGCACCTGTGTCAACTCACGTGAACACCAAACAGTTAGCAACTATTCCCTCCTAAACACTAGATGACCTCTTATAAAAAGTATAAAAATATTATTGACCAAATACATAGTTCAAAGAGAAGATAATGTTTTCAGTTGTGTATGTAATTCTGTTAACAGGGGGAGTCCCTATCTCATGATGCACTGGAGCTGGTTAGGAAGAAGGAAGGATTATATGGGAAGGATGCCCAGGAAGGACCGGACAGGTTAGGTGGGTGACCCCCCCAGTCAAGGTCAGGTAGAGGACATCCTCCCTCCAGACAAGAGTATAGGAATAGGAAATTGTTTCAGTAATGCCTCATAATGGTAATGGGAGGCTGTCTTGTTTTATGTTTTATTACAAAGACAAGACCCTCTTGTTGTTTTATCTTGTTGTACCAAGATAATTTATTTAACTTCTTAAGTATCCTTCAATGATTATTAAACTGTTATTTAAAAACTGTAATTTATTATTTGATCATTTTGGTTTTTTGTTTTTGTGAAACATTTTATTTGAAGAACTTTTGTGAGTGTAGACCTTTTTTCTGTTAGATTTCAGACATTATGGCCCAAACCCACTGTGATTTTGCAAATCAGATGCTACACAACTTCTTATCATTAAGAGGGTTTCTGAAGCTGACAAAATCCTCCAGCTTCACTGCCAATCGAGTTTTCCCGTAATACACAAAGTTGACAACGTTGGCATTTTTGTATAACTTCTAATGTAAATAAATTGGAGACAGTTAAGAACCTAATGAGTTTGAAAGTAAATTTACATTTGTAATGGTGTTTAAACTTTAACTGATGTGATGAATTTCTCCATCTATCATATTTTCAAATGTAGGCAAACACAAAAATGTCAACATTGCCAACTTTGTGTGTTATGGGAAAACTCGAATTGGTGTAATTGTAACCAGTTTGTAGGGAAGAACATATCAAATTATGCAGCAATATGGTTGTACTTTGTGTCACCAATAAACGTACAGAATCAATTTCCCGAAACCCACAGGATTTGCTCTTTGTTTAATTTCCTGCTAATTAACTAACTCTTGTTTGTAGTGTATGTGCAGAAATTTAATTGGTCTAAGTTTGTCCATCAATTACGCGTGTAATTGTTTTGAGACTGACATCATTATGAAAATGCCAAAAATATTCATGTTTGCTCGGAATGCGGAACCATTGAGCACACACACACGTTCATGAAAATGGAAAATTAGTTGACGTTTTTTTTTCATCATATGCCAGAAGGGAAAAGTGAAAATCTACAACTGTTTTGTGTAGGCTCTTCGATCAATTGTGTTTTTCCTATTTTAGTTTTGGATCTTGCTGAATTAGATGAATTAGGCTAATTCATCTAATTGCACATGGATACTAGAATTAACTATTTATGGATAGGTGAAATCTTCATTTGCATTATCCATGGAACAGTTCACTATTCATGGATAATGTAGCATTATACATGGATAGTGCAAAATGAA
>JBCAUG010314513.1:0-17413 GCA_038406175.1 Haplosyllis leylae | reverse complement strand
CGAATTGCTGGTTTATAGGGAATTTTGCAATATATGTGCTACTTTTTGGACCTGGCTTGTAGGGATTCTTGCTATTTTCCACTTATTTGCTACTTTTATTATATATGAGGAGACACTCTTTTGAGCATGCATGTGGAACATTTTATGAGCAGATGATCTTGTGCACATGTGCAGAATAAATGCCACCTCATGGCCAAAATAGTAAAATGCCATGTGTATTGCACAATCCTGTTGGCAGCCATATTGGTCTCACTTTATGATTTCAAATGGCTCCTGTTCCTTTAATAAATGATATTTCAAGATGCTCTTTTGTAAATCAAGAGACCCCATTGGTATACACATTGTGTCCAAGCAAGAGCCCCCAACTCCCCCCAGAAATAATGGACCTGCCCTCCTTAAACCCTAAAACCAAATCAAAAAGGGGGTAATTGTCATTCCTTCATTGAGAAAACTAGTCAAAAATGGCCCTGGAGTCAACAAAAATTGACATTTCAAAAATGATCATAAGGTGTCAAGGGACATGTCTCAAGGTGTCTTGTGTCAAAATTTGACAAAAAATTCTAATAAAAAATTGTCCAAATTGCCAATTTACAATTGCCAAGCTAAGGGCTATCCTGAAAAGGATATTCTAAAAATCATACAACAAAGAATATTGCATGAGGCATGAAAAACTTGACTAGCTATTCCATATGTTTACATGCTCTAGTCATCTTGCAACTGATTCTTCATTAGATATTTATTGCACATTGTTTGAGCCTACTGGATCATTGTTGTTCTGGTTGCTATTTGTTGTGTTGAGCAGATCAATTATTTCTTTCAAGTCTTGAACCATTCTCTCCAATTGGGCATCAATGTTCTCAGTCAATAGATATCTAAATTTACAGTGAAATGAATAAAAAGATAATGATAAAACTATCTACATTTCATCCCATTCACAGAATTTCTGCTCTGGAAAAACACATGGAGATGCCCAGGTGAACAGAAATAATACCAACTTATGTGTGTTCCCTTCCAGGATTAGCATGTTGCTGGTAATTTGCTGGTGGTAACTGCTCAATAGACCTTTCTTGTGGACCAAGCAATGCTTCCAACTTGTCCTGCTGTGCTAAGATAAACTCATGGTCAAGTCTCTGTTGGTCTATCTTTAATTGTTCTACAACTGTATTCAGCTGAGTGATCTGAAAAAAATGCAGATTTGGAGAAATGAGGGTCACATGAGTTCACTAAATTTACAAAATGTTCAAATACATGATCTGTTAAGAATGAACACTGAAATGGCATCACACCCTGCCAAATATTAATAACTGTAACAGTGCATGACTTTCAGGACCACCACACCCTCCAAAACAGAGCATTTCAGGGGGAGGCTGTCTTGGTTGTCTTTCTGGAATGAGCTCCACACTGGTCACTGGGTTGCCTTGAAATCTTGTCACCTTCTTAACGATTCTCTTCAGTGTAACCAATGTATCTGGAATGATAGATTAATGAGCAATATCACCTGTGCACTTAATGGTTATTTTCACTTCAAGAGAATATTTTGGTAAGAAACAGAGGGCCAGATACCACAGATTCTGATTTGTTGATAGAACTGCCACATTAAAGGACAGGCAGCAGACCAGAGAAAATGTTTGGGCCTATTCAAATTGTCAACCTCTGAAAAATAGAACTGTATTAAAGCCCCTTCCTCCTATTCTCACCGAGAGCAATTATTCTGGAAGACTAAGTGCCAGACAAACAATGACTAATGGCATCACAAGTGGCAGTTCAGAGGAGAGTGGCTATGAAACTAATCTTAGAAATTCAAAGTTCCTCATATTTAAAAGACATTTTGAAACACCATCATCAGATAAGGACACAGTTACAAGGGTGACAAGCCATACTAAAAGGCAAGTTGACTTCATTATGTATGAACCTCATTGTGTCAAGTGTAGTAACTGATTTTGGGTGATTTAGGGAAGTTGCCTCACATTTTCTTCATTTCTGAAGTTAATTCTTAACTGATTTTGATGTAACACCAATCATTTTGAAGCTTAGGACCTCCTCTACAAGAATATAAAGTGAGTTTCCCCTAGGAGGCCTACAAATGGCAACATGTGTTAACATTAGCAATTTTTGGACATGTTTTAAGGCCCCTTATAGGTCCCTTAATGGCAAAATCACTGCATATTCTTGTAGAGAGGGTCCTATGCTTCAAAATTGGGGGGGGGGTGTTACAGTAAAATAAGAATTGACTTCAAAAATGAGCAATGAGTGGTACAACCATGAAATCATGCTAATATTGAAAACTTCACCAAATTACTCAAAATCACTCATTTTGGGATCTATATAAGCATTCTTTTTCATCCAATTTCTCCATTTGTGAAAAAAATTCAAATCAGTTAAGTCCACACATCATTATGCAAAAAAAATCCAAGACATGTGACCTGGCAGCCCCTGGTAAATATTTTCTTACTTTGACATTGCATACCCTTGGAGCATCATTAGATTCACCCCTCATATCATTTCTGACCTCCAAACCCATGCATGAGACTTGCAGTAGCTAATCCAAAAAATTCATGATTTTTTGATTGACGAGAAAACTATTAATCACAGAAGTTCTCAAAAACTGCCTTTTGGTAGCTCAAATGATCCTCTACAAATCATCAATTGACACTGCACCCCTATCATTGACCCTTCATGCTGTAAACATATGATTGATGTTTTGGCCCAAAAATGGCCAAATACCTGAATGGCCATAGCTCAGAGACCAACCAACAAAAAAATTCTGAATTTTTCCTCCACCAAATAAGGTGACACCTTCATGCCAATTCATGGGTCAAAATTCTAAATATCCATCATTCTAAAATTTTGGGAACTTTTTATATGTCAAAAAATTGGCACTTAATAGCCTAGCAACTGGCCAATCAGGGACATATTCAAAAATTCAAACCAGGGTATGTAGAGCACCCTAGGCCACACCTATGGACTGATTCTTGATCAAATAAGTCAATGCCAGATGCCCTTTAAGCTGTTGCAAATGTGTCAAAAAACCAAACCAATTGATTTGACAGCCCTCAGTGGCCCATTAAGTGTGTCACATCCCATCAAAATGGTCTCACCATGTAGCTTATTGGCCTAGGCACCTTATGCCAAATCTGAATATAGAAGGTTGAGTGCACCATTTTCAAGATACTTTTGATATTCAAAAGGCATCCATTTTTGGCAAAATTTTGAACAGCCCTGGAGTTGCCAAAAATTGATATATTTCAAAAGTGGCTGTAAACTGTCATAGGATATGTCTTATGCTGTCTTGAGTCCAAATTCAATAAAAAAATTCTAAAGTGACGTGTCCCAAATTGCCAATAAGAAATTTTCATGTACCATGGTATAAGGTGGGTTAAGTTTACACTTAAACCACCTAAAATTCATCACTGGATTCATTACATCCTCCCATTATTAAAATATGTGAGTAGCTAAGTATACTTATCTTCCGAATCAGCTCCCTGCATTTACTATTATTTTCACTTGTTCCACTCTTATTTTTGTAGATGCATCCTTCCAGCATACCTTCACACCACATGCTTTCTTCATAGGTAGTTTGTACATTTACTTCCTGTGGCTCTATACTTTTTTTACCTGCATTGTTATTCCCCTTCCTGAGTTTGTTATACATTCCAGGAAAATATCATAGTCCTCTGAAATTTTTATTTCTACCTTCTGGACTAGGAATTGGTAATTTTTTGGTGTAACTTCTGTTATTGCTATATAATTGAAGTGTCAGCATTTGTATACATACATTTGATGTTTAAGCATTGGTATGTTTCTGCCTTTGTGCTTTGATCTTTCTTTACATTTTCTTGGGTATCTAGTCTTTAACTGAGTTTAAAAGAGGACAATATTTGCGTTGTGTAACAGACTGTACTGGACTGAAACTTCATTTCTATGTATTGTAATTGTTTTGTATTTACGTTCTATACTGTCTTAGACTGATTAAGTTGGTCACTCATGGACACGGAACATTCAATAGATGCAGATGTGTGAAATAGAAGATTACAATGACCACAACTCCCCGCCTTTGTGATGTCCTTCCTGATTGCTCCAATGGTGCCTAACAAACTCCTAAAAGATGGCACTTTGAAGATTTACCAGTACACACTTTTTCGATTTTTGTACTTTGTGGGTTTTCAGTTACACGGGATCGCGATTGTAAAAAGCTAGAGACCTCATGGGATGATTTGATGAGGGAATTACGGAAGGGGCGGCGTTCAGATAGGGCTAGAAACACAACACCAGATTCCGCAAGTGATGTCAATAATTCTCAACTTGGAAGAAATTCACTGAGACACATTTCTAGAAGATTATGCGCAAAAAAAGAAATTTTAAATTTAGTTTTAAAAAAACATTAAACAGAATTGACAGCACATTACACTATTCCGTTTGAATAGGGTTAGCCCCTCCGAGACAGATTTTGGATTTTTCCTGATTCATATGAGCAATTTCTTCTCCCTTAACCAGCAATATTATATCAGCGAAAACCTTTTTTTTTTACTTTAATTTTTTTTTGTTTTGAGGAGATAAGTTTCCCTTTGTGAGACGACTGACACCTCTGTTTTGGATTTCTAGTGGCGTCTGTCCTGGGAAAGTTTAGGCAACTTCATTTGTCACGGATGAAGCAGGATGTCTCATGTAACATGTCCAAGTAAGGTCGTGCAATGAACCGACACCACGCTTTCCAAGTTGGCGACTTTTTTCATTATTGAGTTGTTCCGATTAGTTACGTTAGGTAAAAATATATACTATTTATTGATTCGGAAAAAATTGATAATGGATAATAATTTAAATTGCTCCAAAAAATTTATGAGATTTTACATTAAAGAAAGTTATATCTCATTAAATATTCATTTTTGGATCGCGTTATACCTTCGGATCAAGGGCCTTTTCTAAACTTCCCGGTTTAGTTTTGTGAAGCTTTAAGCTTCAGTGTATGCTTGTTTGCATATTTCTGGTAAAATTTGTGTTGCATATGAAGATAGCGAAGTTTTAAAATTGAACTGGAAACCAAGAGTTTTCAATTTTATCTCAATGAAGTTGTTTGAACAAACCCGACAACTTCCTGGTGCACAAAGGAAACGAAAGCGTATTCATTGCTTTAATGTTTATTGTAAAAAGCAATATTCACAATGGCATCTCGTTAGAATAAACAAATCTATACATTCATAAAAATCCCCAATTATTGCAGGACTTGAATTTATTGTCAAGGAATTCAAGTGTTAATACTAAAAATACTATCGGCTTCTATATATCTGGAATTAAAAGAAACCAACAAAACGAGTTTTTTTCGAAAACGACCCAGACGAAAATGAATACATAAGATCAAGATACGATACAAAACTTTAGTTTAAAAGTACCAGTGGTAAAACTGAATGTTCACCCTCAGGAGTCGTAAGGTTCACCGTGCTAATGCATTATGTCACGTACACTCCATAAGGTCTTGCAGATATTGGTTTGGCAATATTATCGAAGGTTTGAAAATATCTGTGCGCTTGTCCTGAATGAATGGCTTTTGCAATTTCACCAGAGGACAAGTTGAGAATACTCAAATTATGTCATCCTGTGCACCATCCATGATCGCTTTTCGAAGCATTAACCAAAACACCTTTTGCGCTCTTTCGTCTCGTGGCCATTTCAGGCACGTTACAAATTTGGTGATCATTCTTATAGTTCCAGGCAGTTTTTCTTGCTCCACGCCGGGCATAAATATGCAGATGATGATGTTCTTTCCCCTGTCCAGTGACTCCTGGTGAGCTATTCTCATTTCTTCTTCACACCAATTACTTGCAAGAGAAAACTTGGATACAATTAAGATAGTTTTTCTACTGCCTCTTATGGCTCTTACTACGTTCTTAATTATTGCCTCTCCTACTATGAAATCCCTCTGTGCTACACAAAAGGACATCTCAACATCATTAGATTCAGGATCTTTGCCGGATGATTCTGCTGTTCCGCCACCCTGTGTACGCTTCAACCAACCAGCTGTCAGACCTTTGTTCTTGGTTTCCAAATTTGGTAACAAGTGTCTGTGTACAAAGAGCCTTGCATCTCTATGTTCACAGGAAATAAATGCGTCAAACGTAAATCGATACTTGTTCGATGAAAATAATCGTTCCAGTTTTTCTCTGTTCATCAACATTTTGATCCACATATATTTCATTTCGTGTCTCAGTCTGTACATCATAGTTAGTGCAAAAATAAAGCAATATGACAAAATAAGACCGCAAATCCATAGCTCCAACCAAACCATAGTGTAGCATTCGGCTTCCAGTTTGGCTACAATGGTGTCTAGCCTGTTGAGAAACCAGGTCTTACCATCAGGAAAAATACATTGGTATTTGCGAAAGTTAACCACATTCACTTTTGTTATTTTAAGCCATTTGTAGAATTCTAAGCATTCACAATTACAAGACAATTCATTTCCTGTCATATCAATTGCTATGGATCCAGGTTTCTTTCTTCCCCTCTGAAGTCTGTCCAAAACTCTGGTAGAATACACTGACAAGCAGCGCAGATTATTGTTGGAAATGTTGAGAAGATCTAGTTTGGTCATCTGCTCAATGTTCAATGTCCACGCTTTTATGTTATTAGACGATACATCGAGCATTTCTAGTGCGGTTAGTGTTTCCAAATCCGAAAATTTCAAACTCTGTCCAAGACTATTCATGGATAAATCTAGAACTGTAAGATTTCTGAGAGGCTTAAGAAAACCAAGGGTGTTGTTTTTATCTTTGTTACAAATATTTCCCTCTACTTCTCCCAGTTTATTGCTTCCAAAGTAAAGATGTTTAAGCGAATCCCACCTACAATGGGTCACTTCGTAATCAAACATACTTGCATTGAAGCACTGAATAGTATTGAACCTGAAATCAAATGTTTCGATTTGTACGGTCGTATGAAATCGTCCTGTGGGACAGAAAATGGGTTTCTTCAAGAACTGTACTCCCGAATAGGCTACGTTCACATATTTTAATGTACTATTTGTAAGGATAACCAATTCTGGTACATCAGGCAGATGCAGTCCAAAATGTGACATGTCCACCCACTGGAGATATTTTGGTATCTTGACTGGACATGAAACCCCTCTTTGACAGATGTGGATTTCTCTTCTGAAACGTTCGTGTTGTTTTATTTTTGAGGCAACTACCTTCATCTTCGTAGGACCGTTCTCTAATAGTAGCTGTGGGATATCCTCCTTCTCCACGTGAAAAACCGAATTTTCTCTTTGTTGCCAACTAAGATTGAGTCCTACTAAAAACTCGAGATGGTAAATGTCCCAAATCAAAGCACTTTGTTCGTACAGGTAGTTGTCTCCAAATGACAGGATTTCAATTTTCGGTATATTCTTCGTCAAAATAGGGTCGATATTGTAAATATTGTTTTGGTCCATTAGCAATTCCTTAATCTGTAAGCCGCGCATGCTAGTTATTAATTCATTAGCATAGTCACCTATGCCTGTATTATTCAATCGCAATCGCTCAATCGAAGTATTCTTGAGACCCTGTGCAATGTTTACTAAATTGTGGCTAAGGGAGTTGTGGGCCAAATCCAGAATTTGAAGACTGCGCACTTTACCAAGAGTACTTGCATTGACATATCCCAGTCTCAAGTTCATCATATTGATTTCCAGAATATTAATATTTGAAACTGTATCAAACATTGTACTAGCAAGATGAACAATATCTGATCTTCCGCCGCCAAATATTAAACGCCGCAGACCTCGGAGTTCTCCGTACTCGGGTGGTAGAGGTTTTAGTTTAATGCAGTCCATTTTGAGCACTGTCAACTTTTTCAGTGCTCTTAGGGCAATCGGATAGTCAATTAAAGATGTATTGTCTTTCATAAGATTCCTACGAATGTCGAGAACTCTCAAACTGTTGCTAATTGGTACAAACACCGACAATGGCAGTGAATCATTTTCTTGCAAGTTATTGGCAAACATGTCAAGAATCTTCAGAGATGACATGTTGCTGAATGCGTCCACCTCAATGTTTTTCAATTTATTGTGCCTAATGCTGAGTAGCAACAAGTTTGGAAGTCCATTCTCAAACGATTTGTTATGAATCGCAGTTATATTATTTCTGTCCAAAATAAGCTGAGTAACGTTTGTAGGAATACCTTTAGGAATATCAACTAAACTAGCATTTCTGCAGTTTATGATGTAGCCTCCACCGGGGGTAGGTCCCCTGCAGCGACAGTTTCGTAAACTTTCTGGAATACATTTCTTGGCAGGACACACAATGACGAAGATGCTGATGCAGAACGCAACCGTTGTGTATCGGCGTAAATCCATTTTGACACTATCCGTCAGTTACCGTAAATTGTCGTACCGAACATTTGTTTCATACACCACCTAAGTCATGAATCTATCCATAAGATAAAGCACTTCTTCAGACCCCGTGAGTAAACAAATGTCATATTTAGGTAAAATATTCTGAATCTCCATCGACATTTTACAGGTCCCTTTATAAGATATTCACAATTTACATCAAAATTTAAAAGGAGCCGCACTTTCATATTTCGATGCACGTCGTGAATATTTTACCAAGATATGACTGTTCTTTTACCAATGAATTTGGTATACTATCAAAATGTGAAGGCGACGATGGCTACATACCGGTATTCATCAAAGAAGTTTGCCGTAAACTGCGTTGTTTAACATTACTGTTGCGAAAGTTTATCATCTGATCCAGCAATTATTTCTAAGTATGGCATCAACCATGGAAAAACCGCCCATCAATTCAGCCTGTCCTACATTCTATGACTCACACACAAGCCGTCTGTCTGCATGTGAGGGAAATCGTGATGGTAGGCGTGACCGTTATCCAATATCGATATTCGGGTACATGACTTTCTGTGATATAGGAAAGAGCAAGTGACTTACATTTCTGGAATTTTGATAAATTATCAACGCATCAAAACATACCAGTAAAACAAAATGTATAGCTTAAGCTTTGATTTCAAACACTAAGCGAGATTTTTCATATCAATAGCCACCTGAATCAGTTAAATTCCCAAATTTTGGAATCAAAGTCTGTAAGAAGTTAAATCAGAAAGATGTTAACCTTTTTTTGTTATCTAACTTTCTTACAGACCGTAAAAACGAAGAATAACAGATTTTGCATTCTTCATTATCGATTAAAACATGGTCCAACACCAGAGCCATGCTGGTCACGAGGTATCGCACCAGAGGTGAATCTGAGGAATCAATTGCATGCAGGTGAGGAAATGCAAGCGAGGGATCCACCCTGGCTTTGAAACCCAGGGCGGACGTCACCAGATGTCCAAAACAGGGGTATCAGTGGCCCCACAAAAGGATTTGTGTCCTCCAAAAAATTTTTTTAAAAAAACTATTAAATTACCCTAGTCTAAAGAAAAAGGTTCGCACTCCCCTTTAGTACACAACGTACAATTCTTTTATTTTGGTATGTAGAAACTTCCCCCTTCAAATGTTAGACTGTCTACTTTTTTGATAACCGAATCAATTACATTGCGTAATAATTTACGTAGTGTTGTAAATTTAGGAATACAGACTGTAATGTTTGCTTGCAGAAACTTCCGCCTTCAATTGCCAAAAACCCCACTTTTTAGACAGCTCATTCGAAGCTCATTGTTCACACAACACTACACAACCATCTCCAGGGAAATTTTCTTATGTATTTACGGATAAACGGGTTTTTTAATAATGGGCACTGAAGCCACCGTTTTGGTGAGAAACTGGTTAAAGATAATCTTCTAAATTTCTTGCCTGGTACAAGTGTGCGAATGTCATAATGATGAAGTTTTTGGAGAAAGTGGTCCAAAATTAGTTGACGCTCCTTTTCTAAGTCGAACTATGTCGGAGAATGCTAGTATTCGCTAACTTCAGCTGGGAGGACGCTCTTGTGCCCCCCCCCCCACTTTTTTGAAGCCCCCAAAATTGATTCCAGGAATGTAATTTTTTTTCTGAATTTTTCGCAGTACTCCGGAGAGCTATTCTTTAAATTTAATTTTTCTCCTTATTTGAGTCAAAAAAAAATTAGCTCGATACCGTTAGCTTCTTGTCACTGACCGCACAGCTTTGAGCGTTCCGAACCGTAATTTATGTGCAATTTAAGGACACCAAAGTCATTATGCTTGTCTATCGAAGCTTTTTATTACAAACTAAATGAGTTGGTAACAAGTTGACAGTAACAGATAAAAATGGACGGAACGGACTGAACAAAATAATCACTTATAGCTTCAAATTCTCGAAGTTGCAGTTGTCAACAATACGATCAGATAAAGTCATTTACAATTCGTATTAGGGTTTAATCGTTCTATCACAGGTCGATATTTGCAGGGAAAAATACGATATACGCACTAAAATTTTGTAAAAGCTGAACAGTAAATGTGTAGATTTAATTAAACTGATGCCTTGCATGGTTTCAAATAATTTAGCTTTGTCTGTTCCAGATGACATTTTTGTCCCGATGCTTCATCTATTTACAGTTTGATCAAATTACAGTGTAATTAAAATAGCGTTCGTCTTTGTTTGCTTTTGTTTTATGCTTTTTTACAAAATTTCTTTTGTACTGGGAGATGATTGTAGAAGAATTTAATTTTAAAAGTTCTGACAAAGCATGGTCTTAACCCAGGATCTCCTGTTCAGATTGCAACTGCTCTCGCCATAACATCACAGATAGTTGCAAATTTTGCACAACTCCCTAAAAAACAGGAAATTTCCGTAAGTCTCAGTAATCAATTTGGGAGTCAGGTATTGACGGTAGTTGGACTGTCGTACTCCACTAAACAGTTTCAGTAAGGAAAGTCCCTCCTGCTCCTTCATCTTTGTCTAAACATTTGTTACTCGCTGTACTTTCTCCTCTCTCTGTATCGGTATTTCGTGTGCCAACTCTCTTTTCTTCATCGCAATTTGCATCTACATTGTTCTGGGAATGGTTCTCTACTACTTTGTCTTCGTCATTGTCTTCGTCACCGACAGAAATACGTTTTCGCACTCGACCAGTGCGCGGTCTGACTTTTCGAAGCTCTTCATCTCCATCTTCAGACGTTTGTTCGCTGTCACCATCTGTTTCACTTTCGTCCGTATTGTGCTCATTGTCATTTGCACCATCTATGTCACCATCTGTTTCACTTTTATCCTTCTTGTGCTCTTTGTCATTTGCATCATGTTCATTTCTCAGCGCATTAACAATTTCTTGGCTATCATCATTTGGTCTATTGTCTCCTTTTTCAAGCCTCTCAGTTGTTTCTTTATCAGAGGTTTCTTCTTCTGATTTCCTGTCTAAGTCACTTTCTGTCCAACTGAAATGTTCCCTGTGTTGAACTTCGTCATCAAAATTTTCCTTGTCGATCTGTTCTTCGTCATCCTTTGAACTTGCTTCTGAGTTGGACAAATCGCTCCTGTTGTCGTCTTCTTCGTACTCTTTCTGATCAGGTCTTTCATCCTTTTCCATCAGCTTTTTGTCATCACCTTCTTTCACGTCGTCATCTTTCTTGATGGATTCACCTTGAGACTGTTTGCTTGTTACGCTGCTGCTTTCGGAATTTTCATTGTGTGGATGAGGATCAGGTTTATCAGATCCCTGGGGCTCTGGACGTTTCATATCTCCATTAGTTTCATTCAGCTTATCCCATACATAGTCGGAAAATTGGTCCCATGATCTCTGAGCATATTTTACTTTCTGTTTACGATCTGACGGTAGGTTTGGTTTGGGAGTCGCTGGAGGAACAGGTTGTGTTTTCATTAGAGGTGAATCTGCCCGTTTAGCTGGTAAAGGAAGCTTTACCCCTTTGTTTTTTCTCCTGCTACTTTTCTTTCGTGATGTTGCATCAGTCTCATCTTCACTTTTTTGTTTACTCTCTGTCGTTTCGTAATTGTCAGCCTTGCGATTCTCTCTAAAACCAGCGTTGGCCATCTTATCAATTTTCTTCACTCCTGTATCAATCCGTTTCTTTTCTTCCCGGATTCTGCTTATTCTGTTTTGTCCCACCTTTGAAATACAATCGTTTAATACAAGATCGGATTCTCGTATTTCTTCCTCTTTCTTTTTCATGGCCGTTTTAATATTTTCTTCGTTTTGTTTTCTCTTTGCCGCCACCCATTCGTCGTATGACAACCTTTTCTTCTTTTCTTCTTCTTCTTTCGTCAAGGATTCCTCCTTGGGTTCTTCTTTTTTAGTGCTTGCGGTAGTAGCTATGGATTTCGGGGAAGTCTTAGGAAACACTTTCTTTGAAGACTGCTGCCTGACTTTAGCGGTTTTAACTCTTCCAATCCTTTCCGTCATTTGGTCATTGATTTCCTGTCCAGATTCATCACCCGTCTTTCGGATGCGGTTGTCTTTTTCGTCAGAGTTTACACTTTCAAATGATCGATTTTGCTTTGCTCTTTCTTCTCTGTTTTTCTTCCGACTGAGTATGGCTTCTTTTTTCTTATTTTGCATCCACTGTTTGACAGCTACTTCTGATTTCTCATGTTTTTCCTGTCTTCTTTCCGCTTCTTCCTGTTTTTCTTTCAGCTTTTTCTGCGCTTCAATTCTCTGTTTTCTTTTCATTTTTCTGTATTCTTTATTTTTTTCTTGCAACCACTGTTTAATTTTGACATTGTCAGTATTTTTCAGTTGATGATCTAATTTTACTTTTGGAGATCTTGATCGTGATCTGGAACTACTTGTAGATCGAGAAGATGGAGAACTGTAGCTGTAACGTTTTCTATCCGGTGAACTTGATCTGGACCGTGACCTCGATCGTGAACTTGACCTTGAATCTGCACTTGAACTTCTTGACCTGCTTCTACTTTTAGTTCTTTCCCTGGACGAACTTCGACTTGAACTTTTGGAACCCTCCCTCTTTTTCCCTTTGATGCTCGGAGATTTCACAGAACTCTCACTTGCAGATCGAGATCTAGGAGATTTCTTTTCGGCCAAAAACTTCTTGGGTTTCGGAGGTAATGTCTTTTTTGGTTTCATTGTTGGCCTCTGACCTCCAGATTGAACGTTGCGTTGTTTCTTTTTCACTAAAGGTTTGCTTTTGTATGTGGGAGCACTGAAGGGGCGACGTCTCAAGATGCTTCTAACCGAGTATTGTTTCTCAATTTCAGCGATGTCACTGTCTGCGTTGCTGTACACACTCTCTGCCTCTGCGTCACGGCGAGGGTTGGCAAATGTCACTCGACGAGTTTTCACTTGATCTTGATTTGTAGCATCGATAAGGACATACGAATCATCTGGAAATAGCAATATTAATTTTTGTGTGAATCAATCTCGGAAAACTCAGTTTTCTCTATTTGATGAAAGAAAACATCATTTGTCTCAAATACTGATCTACACGGGGGCGGATCCAAGACTTGCCATAGGAGGGGAAGCAACTCCTGTGGGGGCGCCAACCCACACACTTTACACATTTTCAGAAAAACCTCATGTCATGAAACGTAAGAATTTTGGGTTGCAGGGGAGTGCAAACTGAGAATGACGCCCCGTCTCTTTGGATCCGCCACTATTAAAGAAAATCGTTTTACCTTGATAGCCATCGAATCTGTCATCCTCACTTCCTAAATAAGGCTGAGTCTGAGAGCCAAAGTTAAGAGTCTGCCTACCAGCGTGAAGAGCTATCGGAAATTTGAGTTTTTTTCCTTTTCCTTTTGATTTACCAATGGTTGGCAGCGACACTCCTCTTGAATTAAGCCACGCGACAGGTATTTGTCCACTTTGTGCCAGTTTGTACTCAATCATCAGCTGCTGAGCCTTTCTGGTCAGGTACGGATCTAATATAGGTCCTTTGTGAGAGGAATTAGGCATATCAGCACTCAAAATAGCTTGCAGTTCGGCATATTTATGCAGCAGTGGGTCGGTTCTTTTGGACTTCCCTTTGTGTGTGGCCATTTTTGTGCCTGTGACTCTTCTGGGACTTTTCGGAGTTCTCTTCATCAATGGCGTATAGTTGATTCCATGTTGTAAATGAATTGTATCCGGCCTCGATGAATTTTCGTAGTCACTGTAGTCCCTTTCATTCCTGATATTTACATTCACCTTGATAAATTCATTATCTGATTCTTTTCTCTGAGCGAGACTGGCTTTTGCAGATTTAGGTCTTCCTTGCCTCCCATTTGAAAGAGGTAAACTGAGTCTGACATGCTCCTCCCCCGGGCTGCTGCAGTCACCCATTCTGGACGATGTTCCAATATACACCCTGAGTAAAGTTCAGAAAATAAATTTAACCTTTTACATTTGTTGTCTGTGGGAAAATAGTTTTTGAGGTATAAATAAGTAAAGAATACATTTATCTCCAAAATAACATTGCACAATTACATTTTATGACCTACATTGGGATTTTTTTAGTTGACTTAGGGATGCCTCTGTTATTTACAGACCTCCAACACTGCACATGCTCAATAAAAACCCCCTGTTGGAAAATCTGCGAATATCAGATCCATCCTGGACACATTTTTCACTCCCGCGAAGGCGGGTAATAAATTGACGCAATTGTTCATTACAGGTGTGTATCCAGGATTTGGTTAAGGACACCCTTCAGGAAGTTTGAGATATTTGGACCATTTCCGAGGCTGAAAGATAATTCTGGCCCAAATCTCTAAAACATAAGTTAATCCGAATTTCATTTTCTTTTTGAGTATGCAGCCTCTACCAGTGCACTTATTGTATTAATTCTTACATAGATATGTATTATTAGTTATGAGATCAGAGCTAAGAGACCGTATTTTAAGTTTTTAAGTAATAGGTTACAGATCAGCAAAACATAATGTCATTCATAGACTCAGAAAATTAAAGTAGAATTCTGACTGCTTTAACTAGTATCAGTCGAGAGTCAGAACTTGATAAAGCTTAGTCAGAATTGAATCTGCCCTAATGAGAATTTGGTCAGTCTTAAGGAGACCTAACCAATTTGATCAAATTAGATCAGTCCTTGTCACACTTGGATCAGTTCTAGTCAGCATTTGGTGATCAGAAAAAATAATTTGAACAGGTTTGTGGATTTTTGTCAAAACTGTTTGATCTCACTTCAGTCACAAAAATTACATGGTCAAGAAAATTTAATTTTCCTTCCATGCTTTTCAAAATGAACTTTTCATCACAAGATACAAATCTTTCAAACTATGTAGTGATTTTCAGAATGAGTATTAAGATAGATGTGACATACGTGGATTGTTCAAAGAAATGGTCTGAAATACACTAATGGGATACGAATTTACTGATTTCAAAAGTCAGAATATGCTGAACTTGGCCTGTCCATTGGTGTCCGAAATTTGCTGTCATCGCAGAGCGCAGCTGTGTTATTTAGTACCAAGAAATCCTCGCATATTTGCATTGTTATTTATCTATTTCTAAAAAAATCGACTAATTAGCCTTAAATAAACGGAAGTATAATCACATATCTCCAATATAAATTTATAAGAGTTAAACCCACAACACTGACCATTACTGGCTTTGAAGTAAATTTAGAAATCAATACACGTGATAAATTGTCTTGTCTGGTGGTATGATTTGCTGGGCTCTTTTTACATCATCAACCTGAAAATCAAATGAGTCGAATCTTCGGTGACTGACAGCTTTCAAAATTAATGGACCCCCCCCCCAACCAAGCGTAAAGTGCATGTCATACACTTTTGAAGCTATTGCTACTATTTTCAGAATATTTGTATTTCAGAAGATAAAAGTTTTCATCACATTTTTACTTAAAATTAATACATTATTGGAGAGTCTGGGCATCATGAGTTCGAGTTACGAGTTGAAGATACGAGTTTGAAATACAATTTGATGAGAATTAGGAACAAAAAAGTAATTTTGTTCTATGTGAATTTCAAAATAAAAACTAAAAATACAATGCAGCTTAAACCTGTTTCATTTATTATATTATCTTATTTAACCACATTTATTGTGTGTAGTTTCGAATATTCTGTCCAGAATTCTCATTGATTTTCATTAATTTATTCTCTGCAACAAAGAGATGATGTTGTAGAGAACCTGGGGCCTGGGGTGGTAATAGGAACAACTGATGACAGACAGAATATTGGACATTACAAATAGTACATGTGGTTATACAACATATGAAACAGAATTGACTTGCATTTAGAGAAAATAATATATTTTGAGTTTCAATTTGAAAATTCACAAAGAGTGAAATTACAAATTTACTTTTTTGTCCCTAGTTCAAGACCAAATGTTGTCAAACTGTACTTATTCTCGCTGACTATTACTGGAACTCGTTGTGACAGTATCCACGATTATTGCAACTGATTAGATATGATTTCAAATCTGGTAAACCGTCATTGAAAAAAATTGCAATTAAAAATATATATGTAAAATATTGATACACACACATTCAATTTTCTTCCTATCCGACATGGCCGCAGGTAGGTTTTCTGAAGGTCATCCAATCGTGTCCGTTCTTGAAGGTTTGTGGCTGAAAGCTTATTAATGGATTTTACTCATACTAAATAAGGCATCCAGAGTAGATAAACGGTATTTGCAGCCGGAACAGCTTCTGCAGTTATTTTACGGGACACTGCATTCATAATCAACAGATCCATATACAAAAAGCTTTTTGTGTTTGTTGTTCCTGTTTCCATGGTATAGATATGGATGTTCCCAAACATGATTTACCTTTAATAATGAAATCTAAGGTGGTTCAAAATAGCCTTCAGTTTACATTTGTATTTGGACGAAATGAGTTGCATTGATTAAACATTTTCAACGAGACAAAGTAAAGCTTTCTGAAATTCTGTTTGAAGCAGGGCATTATTTTTCATTTTCTGTGCACTGTCATACCCAAATCTGAAGTCTGCCTGTCTGTGAGAAGTTTTTTATTGGGGGAGGAGGGGGGATAAATGATCCTCCTGAATCTGAAGTCCAATTTGTTCATGAGCAGTGGATAAACCTTCCAAGTCAGAAAGTATGTCCAGACCGGTACAATACACATACTATTGTATAATATCATATCATATATTCATGTATATTTACAAATTACATACACTACTGACATTGTACCTTTCACAAAATATTCACTTGCTTGGCCTATCAATGTTCCATGTAAATTTCACAAGTTGTCAACAATTTCCTTTTTAGTTGAAATAAACCAAGAGAATTGAAAATAACTGAATTTAAACATCTTTTGGCCCAATAATAGAATTTACCACCTTAGAACAGGTAAATCACAGGTAAAAACATGTCGTTTTTTATGAGCAGTTTTCAAACCAATCAACCAAATAAATATCGACACTTTGAGACTTGAAGTAATTTGATGAACGCATCGATAAATGTAAATGCCTCCCATTCCTGGAAATGATTAATATACAAAGGGATATAATCTTACTGGCTGCACCTTCTGCTGGTATTTGGGGTATAGTGGACTTTGCTTCTTTGGGTAGTACTTCTCTTTTCTGACAACT
>JBCAUG010314402.1:0-17414 GCA_038406175.1 Haplosyllis leylae | reverse complement strand
CACATCTGGTGAGGGGCTGCTCCCTGTGGAGACTAATATCTGTGTCTGTGTATATATACACAGCCACGCGTCTAGTTCGTTACAGTTACTGCGGAGCAGGCTAGACTGGAGATAAATACGGCTCACAGATCACTAACATTTCGCCAGTTTTTGTGCCTCATTACGTGAACTTAAACCTAATGATGATAAATGATGTGGGCAATACCATGAAATTGTATAAGAATTCGACATAAGCAAGGATATAGAAAAAAGTGACCTAGATCATCAGAATCGTGTTGTCAGTTTGTCAGCTGATCAAAGTTCATTCACACTTTCATCTGTTTTCCTCGTAAATCATAAGCACAGGTAAACAGGTACTGTTCCAAAGATAGTAGGTTTAACTGCCCTAAAGCTTGCAGTGACTGTGTACCCAATTTCACGCTGTACATTCACCAAACGTTTTCAATAAACAAAACGTGAATAGCACACATTCGTGTGACATTTTTTCCTATCGCAACGTCACTCAAATTCGGCAGCGTAATAATTTGTACGTCCGGTGTTTTATGTACACAAGGTAAATACTATGATTAAGGTAAAGTCAAAAGTCAAATAAATTTTTACTTCGTTTCAAATGGCCTCTCAATAATCTTTTGGAACAGTCCTCATGTGAACAAGGTGTATGATGTAAAAGAAGGTGGAGCATATATTGCAATGCTGTCTGGTATATGTTCAAGCTACATTAAATATCACATACCCAAGACCAGACATACCTGGTAAATAGACAGTAATGAATCATTACAAAACAGACTACCATTATAATACTGGTGACATCACTTCCCATATATACGTCTGTTGCATTATGAACGTTTTTGGCTGCAAACAAAACAATTTATCCTGGCTAGCCTAAAAATTCCGAAATGTATTTGTGAAAAATGTTTGACATTTGATGATAGAGAACAGGTACGTGTATTGGCAGAGCACAAATCATGTCAAATGCATTGAATGTGCATGGATTTGAAAAGGCGATCGACAGGGGAAACTCGGAACATGAGTGCCATTTCCAGGAGCCCCTGCAGCCAAGAGCAATATCTGACATTACACAGCTTCGTTGCTTGACAGTCGCATAATTGAGTTTTCAGCTCTAATTTGGTCAAGATTTACACTAGCTTTGGGTTTCTAAAAATAAGAACAGGGAAATTAAGCCACAATGTTCGTGACATGTTCATCAGAATGTTCAGGTGCAACATTTAGATGTTCTGTGGATGCCGATAAATTTCAGGTTAAGTAATGTAAGGTATCTGCATAGTCGGAATACTGTCTGATCCTATTCCAAATTATTTATCTGTTCACCTTGCAATTGTTATGTATAATTTGATACAAAATGACATTATACTATGTATCAAGATACTGATAGTGCTTAAATTTAGGTTGTTACTGAAAACTATTTGCTTTAAGCCTGTGGTGTAATGCCCTGAAACTCTAGAGAAGGTAATTGTTGAATTCAATTGAAAACTAACGAACCAAGCAGGCGTAAGAAACAAAAAGATCTATTTTGCATAAATAAGGTATCTGATTACCCGTACACCTGTCAGTATAAAGTACATGGATGTACTTTGTTGCAGTTGCGTTTCCATTTACAATCACAGTACACACTGAGAGGAAGCAGTTTAGTCTGTTATGATATCTTCTCATTCTGATCCATAGATGACCCCTGCTTTAAATATTATCAAGTGAACATACTGCTAGTTTCATCTGTAATGTTGTTGTTAACATCTCAGAAGTGATGGAGCCTAATGTCAACCTTTTGGCTTGACTTGAGTAACTGAAGAATAGCGATCCTCGACTCAACCTACACTATCTTAAATGTTCAGGTATTCTGAGCACATACTTGCATATTTCAGATACACGTTGTAGACGTAAGTAAGTAAAGTATCAGATTAGAATAATATAATACACTTCTGGTTCCATTTGTCTGTGTCGCTGGTGTTCGCTAAAGAATCCCTTAACGTTAAATAATTGGTACAAGTAATCGGTCCTCCACTAAGTTACAAATGTCCACATAAGATTACAATCTTGTCTGAATTTACCTACAAAAATGAGACATGAGACCCATATGGTGACTCGTACTTTTTTCAAAATATTCAAAACATGTTATGTCTAAGTCATCACCTATTGCATTTTGAGAAGCCTCTGATATTAAATACCATCAACTTATATCTGATTTCCTTCTTAGAGGATCCTTTATATGTGGATGCATCCTGAACCTATACTTTTTATATATCCAGTATATTTACTCAGATTTATAAATTATTCTCTGTGCCGGATAAAGGTTAGGGGCCGCGCCGACATCCTGTCGATGTGTAGATCAAGAGGGATTACCGGTGAGAGATGGGGTGACAGGCCCACGTGTATGCTTGTGTCTTTCTTGTCTGGTGAAGGACGTGGATTGTAAAACACTACCTTTGCCAGGGTCAGTCTGTTCACTGTCTCAGTGCCTTCTGAAGTGGTAACACGTTTCATGAATTCTTCAGAATGAAACCCAACGCCAAAGAGCACTGTGTCACTGTTTAGATAAACAGCAAGACTCAGCATGAAGAGTTGACTTATCTTTGCTTGCCTTTTTGGAGACATGAAACTTTAAAATATTTTTTTTGGTTAAGTAAGAGCAGTAGCAGAAGATTTACTAAAGCTTGACACAGTTCTTGAAGGTGTGATGCTTATCAGCAGGAAGGCAGCTGAAATTGTTCGGGGATCCACTAAACAGCAAATCAGCTGCGCAAAAAAATCGGATATCCTGCCTCTCTGAAAAACCAGTCCAATTTTTTTCTTGATTTTAGCATAATAGACAAAAGAGCAATGGTGCTGATGTTTTGCAAGATCTTGACTCAGTTTTTTATGTTTTCAAGATGAAAAGTTACGGACATGAATCTTGTGTGCCAAACAGTACCTTCAGAGATTTTTCAATGCTAACTGTCTATTTTAGATCTACTTTTCCGACATTAAAGATCAAAGCAGTGCACAACCAAATCGTGGAAGGAGAGAGACTCCCAACTTTTCTTTTTTAGCAAGAAAAACAAGCATTGCATAGAACAACCAACCATTAGAGGAAGATGCACTTTTATGCTCTAGTGGGAAATTACATTATGCTTTTGCCAAATACAGAAGAAAGAAGGTATCTGAGAGGATTGACCCTGGCTAAAGGCCACTCAAGAAAGGTATAGGCAGACAGTATAAAACTTTTATACTCTCTGGTGGTTCATGACACTAGGCCCGATGCCATAATCTTTGCTTGGTAATTTAATGTGTACATTAAATGCTTTTCATTTATATTGCTGTGAGTTTCGGCAGAGCTTGGCAATCATGATCATCAAGCGTAGATAATGTATGCATTGTGAAGAGTACAATAAATTCTAGTTAGCACTAGCAACCCTCTTCCTGCTATGCTTCTTTATCAGGTATATTGACAAATTGATGATGCCCTCCAACAATTACTTTTCTCCTTTTGGATCCCTTCCCGAGGCAGAAAAACCAAGTCCCAAGCAAAACAGGACCTCCCATCATCAACGTTGTGCCAGCAGATTTTCTCTCCAAAGGAAGTCAATGGGGTCCTTTGACTCCCAGCTAAAGTATCTATGACTGAATACAAGGTAACTATTGTGTAATTAGGTAGTAGCACGGTAGACACAGAGGTGTCATCCTTGTGACCTTCACCTGTGCCCATGGGCCGACTCCCTTGCAAGGGTCTACTAACTAGGCATTGTATTCAACACGCAGATTGACTAGAATCACAGATTAATTAAATGGCAAAAAGTTCGACCGTCGACAGGACAATTCACTAAAAACTGCTGCTGAACATTGTCATTGAAAAAATCAGAGTGTGTGTTGGATGTCTAAAATTTGATGATATCATCAAGCTACGGAGTTTACTTCAACATAATCCAGGCACTTTTCGAAGTAAAATTTACTTTACACCCCGTCTATTATAGAAATGTCACAGTGCAGTGAAAGATGAAAACAAATTATGTCTGGCTTTCTGCAAATATTTCTCAGAGAGAAACTCTTAACGTGGATATCAGGCAAAATACTTTGAAACATACATTTTGAATAACGTTCAGGATGAATTAGCACGAACATAATATTATTCCCTTCTTTACTGTTAAAAGTCAATTTCATAAGACATATTTTAAAATCATGGACTTCCTCTGTGGAGATCAAAGCAAAGGGATGCAGTAGCTCGAGGGGCTGATGCAGGTGATCTTATCATTGCCACAATCAACCAGGTGCCGCTCTACATCATGAGAATACTAAAGCATCACTTTCAATCTTACAAGGTGTCCTCATATGTCACATAGTCATGGCCAAGGGGAGGGGTACCATCAAAGAATTGTTCTAGCAAATTGGGGCATAGCATCTTTAAGTGCATTTTGTGCCAAGCAGTGACCTCTTGCACGATGATGTATCAAAATTCCTCCAGGTATATCTCTTGCTTTGTCCAGTCAGTATTGTGGGAAATGATTTCCCCATTTATTCAAACCTCTTTTATGATGGGCCTTGTACACATTACCTTAAGCAGATTGATGTATTAAGGTAATACAGAATGCAAAGTGCTTATCATTTGACAATTGATCATAGTTATCTGTGTGAGCATTGTATGGTTGGGGGTGCTTACAAGTCTGAAGATGGAATATCGCGTATGATCTTTGATCCCTTCAGCACGTTCATGTCGTGTTATTAATAAAATGTATTGCCATCAAGAATTCGCCAGTTAATAATGTAAAGTATTCTTTTTCATATCTATGTGAACTTGAACCTGCATGAAGTAAATTTTCTCTTTGTTCTAAATGTGCAATAAGCTGTGAACAATGGATTTCCATGCTAAGCTATTTTTGAAGGAAAGTGAGAAACAATCTGATTGTATCACTATGACGTTAATTTAATGAATACGCTGTCACTGTTTGGCCTCTGAAATTGATTTGAGACAATTTGAAATCTCAAGGTAAATTAACTTGAAAAAAATTGAAATAGTTTGAGAATCTTAAACTACAAGTGTGCCGTATGTTCACATATCCAGTTTATGGAAATTTGTTGAAAACACAGAACTTGTCGTTGACATGAAATGGTGCAATTACTAGTGACAAAGTTGACAGTTATTTGACTGTATCTTATTTCAAAGTTTGTATGATAGACAAAGCTAAATAAACCAGTCATTGTAATTACCGACCGCGTACGTAGTACGACGGGAAGGTAATAGTTTCAGTTTGTCTGTCCACCAGGGGACGGGGGTTACCCCGGCCAGGTCCAGCCGGGGGGAGGGGTACCCGAGCCGGGGGGTACCCAAGCTGGGGGGTGCCCGAGCATAGTCCAGCCAAGGGGGGTGCCCGGGATGGGGTACCCCCGGCTGGGATAGGACAGTACGCGGCGGGCGGTATGCCTCTTGCGTTCACGCAGGAGGACTTTCTTGTTGCAGACATAGATTGAGATTCTGAACCATTTTCGTTCGCAGTCATATTAACACTCTCCGATTGCCTTGTGTTCATTGTTCGTCCTCTATGTTGTATCTGACAAGGCAAACGTTTAGTGTGTTATGTCTCCCATATTTCATTAATAATTAACAAGTTGTTATGCAACATTTGCACCCCGATGTTCCTTATTTTTCCAGGTTTTAATCCTAGATTTTCTCTAATACAAAGCACAAAAGCCGTTGTTCGAAAAGACTTTTGGATTTGGCAGTACACCATAAGAGTACATGACCTGGATTTTCTAGGAAGCATTGTTTATTTGAAGGTAAGAAGTATTATACAAAGCAGCCATAACATTTTATCAACACCATTATGGCATCAATTGTTACTCTGTCTGCTTAGTATCACACAGCAGTCTCGACTTTTATCCAGTTCATTCTGCGCATAAAGTAAAACGTTAGTTGCCTCTCATCTCTTCAATTTGTAAAGGAGCGACTTAATGCACACTTCAATTTCAAAGATATAAAAACATTTTATGTAATCAAAAGCAAACGGTAAAGCTTAAACACCAATAGTTTTATGCTTGCCGTTATTTTGGTGTAAACTTGTATTTTCATGATTTTTGACAACTTTGTACAATTATCTCATTTTGGAAGGCCACAGCGCTGTGCGCATAACGAAAAGTCAAACCTATTTATTTTCCCACCATTTTTAAACAGCAAAAGAAGTAAAAATTTTAAAAATTACAAAATTTATGAATAGAGGTTAACTTGTCTTTTTAAAAGAATCAAAGGTTATCTTTCTTTGCCCCAAAGCTGTCAATGAGTGCAAAACTTGTTCTTCAAAATGACAGGGTCAATTGTAAGGAGTAACTGTTGAAGCAAACACATTTCAATGAACTGTCGATTATTGCAGTTGTGTTATTGCAGTTGTGTCCGCCGGAGACTATCTGTGATGCACCCACTCTGGCTGGGTGGAAAAAAATCTTGTCAAAATTTTGTAGTTCACCCCAAATTCTCACCAGATGTCTCACATAGTCAGGGACACCCCCCACCCCCCATCGGACATAGGGAATTGGGGATTTTAGCAGATTTAAACTTGGCATCAAAGGTTGGAAGGTAGCCGTACCCCCCACCCAACATAGGGAATTTGGATTCTAGCATATTTTCACTCAGGGAAGAGTGGATCTAACCAGCAGAGACTTATTTGACCGTTAGGATAAATTTTCTAGATTTGTTAAAGTTTAGTGGTCTTTAACTTCGGTACACTTTGCGAAAGTGAAAAGAATGAAAAATCAGCTCGGAACACGCACATCACAGAAGAGATCAAACTTCGGTGACAGATTATAGTAATGTTCAGTCAATACGTTTCGCGCAACTTGAACTTGTTGCGAATGAAATGAAGAACACATCAAAGGTAACTCGAACTCACTTTGACTAGAATTGAATAAGCATTGAAGCTGAATCCTACAGGGAAAAGCTCCACTTGTGCCTTTTGAAAACTGCCTTAAAATTTGTGCCATTGACTGGGTTTCAGCAATTAGTTGGGCAGCTAATGGTGCAAAAGGCGGGTGTGATCAAGGGGTTATGTAAAACGTTACACAAGATGACACAAGAAAGACCCCTGCTTTATTTGACATGCCACAGGGGTATTTAATTATGTAGCCACCCTACATTAAACCAGTGTCACCCTTACCAAAGCCTTGGTGTAAAATTCGCTGAAAATGCAACGAAATAGTAGGGTTAGGAAGCAATAATAATTAAGGTAATTACCATATGCAGTTTTCAAAAATTACAGATTTTAAGTGAATCTTCCAACAAAAAGACGCATATGTCTTTCACCCATCAAAAATAAAATTAAAATTGTGAATAGTACGGCAAATTCATTGATTTAAATTAAAGTTCTATTTTCATTTTCCCAGGCATCAAGCATCAACCTTTCCGCTGGCCAAGGTCCTAACGTTGAATTAAAAGAATTTACCAGTTTACTGATTCAATTGCTAGTAAAGAACTTAAGTACAAGACTATTGTTCCATTCAATTTTAGTCACGCATGTGAATAGATAGACTTCTATTGTCTTCAATAGAAAATCTAACGAAAGAAGTATATACTCGTAGAGGATAAGTGCATTCAATGGAAAAAATGTAAGTTGATGTATTAGCCATCTCGTTTAAAATTATCAGTTAGTTTGAAATAAGTATGCAGAGGAATGTATCGATTTCCATTGTAAAATTTGAATACTGTACTTCTATTAATATGCAACTTAAATAGTCTTAAAATCTGAAATTCATTTAAAAAGAGGTAACTTTATGGAAGAGTGGCGTTTACAGTAGATTTTCCGCTGAGGATGGCATATCTAAGATGTCGTTTCAGAATGGTGACGATGTCAGTCGTCATCTCGTTAGCATTATTTTAGTATTTGCAAATTTTACACCTATGATACGGTCTGGGCAGGGGGTATGATACCTAATTCAACCATGTCATAAAAGCTGACGAGCAATAACGGAAAAGAAATACCATCTTATCACTTTAGCAGAAATGAATGTCTGACAATACGACTGATCAGAGTGCAACATTACATTTGCATTGCAGTGTAAATTACGGACATTCACATATTTTGACTTGGGGTAGGAAAGATGGCATTACCACTTTATCGAAATAAATTAACATTTATGAACTGAATCGACAGTTGTCGAACCCCCAGTATTTTTCACTTTAGTTAAACTGTATGCATGGTGATTAATATTACGTACAATAAGCACTGCCAAATTATTTTTGCGGATTCTTCACATTACTTTGAAGTTGTCATCAGAACACAACAGAAGACGCCGCATAATGCAGTTGACCAAATTCCATCAAACACTCCATGGATTAAAAAATTATAGTCCGTGGATCCTAAACATATCAAACCTCCCATTTGTACCTATAATGAATGAAATAGCCGACGGACATAGGAAATATTGTGATTTATTGTACATGTACGGCATACCTGTGTGTATTTTGGGATAGGGCTGCATTCATCGTATATTATATGTGCTATAGCTTTGAATACAATACGCCCATTCTAAATTACAATATGCTCTAATAGCACCCCATGCACGAGGTATTTCTCCTTGAAAGGATTTCATCTGTCGTCCAGAAACCAAAGTAAACCATGTGCCCAAGAAGATGGACGACAGCGTGCTACATATACACAGAGGCAATTGGGTGAGAGTCAAAGGTTATCACAGGGGACCTCTGCCTCCGTTTCACTCGATTTATTCAGCAAGAAGCTCAATATTTAATACCTGAAAATAACCAAAATCTTTGAAAACAAATCATCAGTCCCACAGGTTGTTCTCAATGGTAAAGGATCACACAGGAGAACAATTCAGGGTTTTCACAAAATAGCCAAAATTGACAATAATGACATCAGATACTTCACCACATGAAAACAAAAAAGTCCACCAAGAAAATGTTACCCCGATGAGGATTGCACCTGGGACCTCTGCAATTCAGGTCTGACATTCTACTTTCTGAGTTAAGTTCGCATTTGGTTGTCATCCTTGGCCGTGAGGATATTTATGTAGTCATGCTTTATTGATTCTAAGAAAATCATCCAAATCCAAGATTCAAGTGGTGTAGGAACGAAAGACAGTTAAAAGATCTCCCAAGTAATACTTGCCTGGCTAGCTCAGAAAGGACAGCATCAGACCTGAATGGCAAGGGTACCAGGTTCACTCCTCACTGGGGTAACATTTTGTTGGAATTTTTTGTTTTCATGTAGCCTCTGATGCCAATATTGCCAATTTTGCATGTTTGTGAAACCCCTATTAGTTCATTTAGTAATGGTTGATATGTCGTGCCTTCCATCTGTTTAAAATGTGTATTTAAAACTGTCGCGTCAGATGCGTGTACATGTATTGTGCCACTAGTTGGTACAATTACTTTCCATTGACTCTGTTTACTTGATCTTATAAATTTATAGTGATTTCACTTCACACCCATACCCCTTTCTTAGTTGGGTACAAATAAATAATGTAAAAAGTGAGCGGCAATTTGATTTCCAGCTCTACTTGAAATGTCATGGTTTACAGAATGAATATTAGACCCTAAACAAACCCTGCTAATAATTTGCAATCCCGATAATATGAAAGCTCGTCAAATTACACCTTTGGCTTTAATAGTGAGGCATGATTTTGACATTAATTTACGTTGATTTGTTGGTTTTTCTTAGTCCCCGGTGTTTCGCATGCTGGGATGGTTACTTTAGAATTGCCTAAGATTGACCAACTGTTTGTGTGGTGGCAATTCAGGTAGAGTGTAATCCAAGTGCATCGAAATCACCCTGACACTTCATTCATCATGTAACATGTAATTAGCTCAATAATGATGATACTAAACGTGATTGACGAAGCTTAATCAACATCATTTATGTAAACGAAAAGATACTTGAGGAAACATGAGAGTTAAAGGTAAAAAATACTTTAGTTACAGGAAGTGATACTGAAATATTTTTATATATTGAAGAGGGGAGTCTAATAATTTGAATGCTGTGCAACATTATGGGGAATTTACCTTGCTTCGCTAAATTAAATTATGTGATAGTGTGTACAGTAGATTAAACTTTTAACAATGTTACTGTGGGTGGCAATGCTGGCTCCGTAACCATTTTCTTTCAAATGTTAAAACCAATAATTATTTTCAATCCTTATCTTACATAAGGTGTAATCTATCGATTTAACTCGATCCCACTCAATAATAGGGCTGTTGCCATATCAAGGGGCTATTTTGGTACTGTTTAGTTGCCTCTCAAACTCTGCCTCAAAGAATTGAATTTTTGTGGTCGAACCTTGTTCCTACACAGTAGAATTCCACAGATGAAAGGTTTCGGTCTAAATAGTACCCGTTTTATATTGTACTAACATTTTTGCACAAGTAGTTGAAATGCAAATAAAGGTTTCTCATAGAGGCGTCATTATATACATGCCAATCTAAGAAGTACTCTTTTTTAGAAATCAATTGTTACATATTTTGGATGTCAGTGTTCTATGTGGGCATAAGGTGACATGGTTCTTTAATAGTACAACGTTGTCAAAGTGTATCTTGTCATGCAAAGTCCTTCATGAAACCTTTATGCTGCCATGGAAATATTCCTTTTGAGAACCAAACACTTGGCACCCTACGTTTAATCACAGCTAACACAGCAAACTTTCTCAAGAACGCTGGAAATTAGACTTGTTTTGGTTATCATTTGAACAATCATTCTTTTCATGAATTACATGCAGCACATTGGGCAATTTTGGAAGGACTTCATAGCAAATTTGCTGTCAATGGGGATAACTTTATGCACCTGTACTCTAATAGTGCAATCAACTTTCATGATCTCTGAAAGGGATATGAACTTGTTCTATCGTATTTTCCAGCCAATCTGACATTCATCCTGCTTTCTTGTTTCATTAACTTCAAATTGAAGGTCTTCGGATACTAGTACGTGTACAAATGGACGCCTTTTCCGACAGTCGAGTTACCCTACCCAACCACATTTGAGCCAAACGGAAATCGCTGAGAAAAATATTTTTCTACAAAGACTTTTTCAGAGAGCTTCTCTCTCACCACTGAAATATTAAAGGATCACAAACCCTAATGAGGAAGCACCTGGAAAAATTAAGAGGTATTCTCACAGGTTGAAAAAAGAAAGAAAGAATGCATTCAATACCCAGGGGATTCAATGTCAGTAGATTTATATCTAGGCATCTATAGTGTAATGAAAGTGTGTACTTGAAGAAGCTGAGCTCATTAACATCTTTTTCATTATCCTCAGACAAACATGTATGGATCCCCAGCACAATAAGCTCTCGCGGTAATAACCCTATTCATCAGATCCTCATCAAAGCAAGCAATTCATTGACTCCATATTTGGTACTCTTGCCACTTCAATAGAAAGTTCCATGCAATTTTGTTGAAAGCACAACATCTTTTGGAGTTTATCGTGAAAATTACATGCACAGAGGTGAATGTTAGTTGCAAAGCATTGAATTTTGAGAAAGAAGCAAGTGATGCCTTCAGTAAAACACGAAGGCAGTTTACATATCTTTGATCTATTTGCACAGTTCCAGTTTCTTTACAAGGCAATTCAGACTTAGCCAATACAGAGTGTCATACAGTGACACACGAAGGTTATGAACCCTGAACCGAACTTTTGAAACCCCATCTTAGGACCAACACAAACATTACATGCGCAACAAATACTACCTCTTCAGGAGAAAACGGGAGCTCCTCAATGAAGAAAGGGTGACATAAATAAATGGAATAATGTGTCACACTGAACAAAATATCTTGTATTCTTCAACCAAATAAACTGTGAAAAGTAGTTCAGAGATATTTACAAGGGCAGACCTTGTGTCTTATCAAATTAAATGTATTCTGTGATAGAAGTTCAAAATTAAGAGGATGCATGTGCAAGTTACTTTACTCCGTTTGGCTCGTTGCTCTGAATGACAGATTTGATGTTGTCCATTCAGCTTCTATTATCAGTATTACACAAGATAATTACATGGTTCACTGGCTCCTTATCAGTTGTTTCTCTCTGATAAATTGCGTCTAATATTCGTACGGGCGAACCATGAAAGTGTAAATCCTTTTGCTGTTTTTGTCGCCTGTAATAGTACGTAATTCTTCATCCTTTAGAGTTAAAAGAGCTTGGGTATATAAACTAGGCTTATCTTACATGATTAACTACTGAGTCAGATCAATGTAGCTAGCCCGCCTCGAATTTCTTAATTTCATTTCCCTAATTTCGATTTTACACTTGCCGCATTTGTTCTTTAACTCAATAAGAGAGTAATTTCATGCTATTTCTATCTCAAGTGAAATCTTTGAAGGGATCAATTCTATCATGATTAATTTGGTAACCAAATCGTCTCACAAAATTGAAAAACAAAGTAAACTATAAACATAGAATCGCTCAAATATTGCCACGAGTTACAAACTACAAACTACTATGCTGTAGGCAAATGGAAAGAAATAAAAGTCAACGGTATCTAAATTTAATTCAGCTGCGATTAAATTTCCATATTTCTAAATAGATCAGGTAGAGTAAACTTAGAACCTATTGAAGGACAACCAAAAGAACTACTAACTTGATAATACCCCCACACTCTCTACCACAGTGTTGTCCACAATTGAAAAATGGTTGCCATTAGTGTTGCTAACTTAGATAGGGGACCATCTGCTCTTTTACAAATTTGGACCAAATATGGGTCACCAGTTTTGATTGTACCTCATCTAGCATGACACATAGATGGAAACTGATCCGTGATTGTAAATAAATACCAGGTAAAGCTTGTGATCAGAGCGCCAATATTTTCTCTCTGACACTCCGAACACAGTCGTCAGAAACGTATACACAATTACTGGGATGACGCTAACTTGTCGGACAGTTTTTTTGCCAAAAAGTGTTACCATCACCTCTTTGAGAAATAAGTGTCTTTAAAAGGGAATCTCCGAGGTCAAAGGTCCCCACCATCAAGGCCAAGCCGCATGGTAGTACATCTTTGATATTTGATTTATCACTTGAGCATTCACTCTTCATGTACAAGTCTGGCTTCTCTTTCATAGATTAAGCCTTTTTTCGAGCATTTCCTGCTCATCCTAGCAAAACTCCTTTAAAATATATGTAATTTATGTTCTATAGACACTTTATAGGTACTTTAAAGGTTCTGAAGTGCATAGTTCTGTATCAGATGCAGCCAATCACTAACTAATTACGACGAGACATTTTACGACAGAAACATTTATATTATTCTAATTAAGATCAGTGAAATCGATAATAATGTAAATAAATAGTGTGTGGCATTTGGAGGTAAAAATGGTAAAAACTGTATTCCCATTTCCTTTCCATGCTTATTCATTCCCACTACTGCTGCTTTTTATGTAAATTTTCATGGGTTAGCACGGACACTACATCAGCCACAGCCTGGAGGAAATTTTGAAATGAAAAATGAGGTCATCAATCTGCTGTTCTTCATAAATGCCTGTAATTGAATAGAAACTGTCCTAAATTGATGGCTTAACTATTTGGCTTAACATTCCCCTGGTTTAAGTACCAGTTTTGGCACGCTTTAAAAAATTTCTTCACGGATCTCAAATTATGGTTGATACATGTACATGATCGTGAGTAACTAAGTCTTGAGAAAACAATCTAGTCAAACAGAAAAGATGTATCATATTGTCAGTTTCGAAGAAGAATGCTGATTTCAAATTTTGTATTCATGTTGCATTTAATTTGTACTGATCTGTGATTTTTATGACGTATTTTGTTCAGCTTTCAGATTGAAGTCAAAATGTCTATAAAACCTGACACTTACAGACGGAATTCCTGATGTTGGATATGATAACATGATATCATAGATATATATTTCTATTTAATTTTGTCCCATTTAAAGGAAACTTCCAGTGGGTTGGTCCACTAAGAAAGTTACTGTAAATAATATCTTTAAATCTACTAAAAGCAGAGTGCTTGTGATATGATACAAAACAAAAGCATTCATTGCGTGTGATAAAAAGATGGGATCAGGGCCGCAAAAAAAATTATATTATACACAGATAAATTGATCCAGCAGGTGAAATAGAGATCTTGCATTTGTTGAGTAAGGTGAAACCTTCAGATGAGGAAGAACACACAATTATGATTTACATGTTACACGTGGGTCCTTCAAGTCAAGGAGCATTCAAGAGACAATTTAGGTACTCTGTAGATAAGTCACGCTTGTCATATCACTTTGAAGCTACTTGGATTATGGGGCAGTTATGACACTTACACGTTGTCAATGCACCATCATTACAGATCAAGTAGGATGCTGTATTTTAACCGAGCATAGTCAGGTGTAAAGATCACAGGATACGGAAGGGTTATGGCATATTGAGTAAACATTGACGGCTCGTGTTTTTGTCGAAAGTCCATGCATTGAATGGAGAAGTTCAAATAAGAATTATTCCTTTCTATTGTGATCTATTTGATAAACACTGAAAATGAAAAGTCCCGACTGGCTAGCCTGTTGCTATGACATAACGTCGTTATGATACTGAGGCATATAACAGCATTCTGTGTGAACAAATTCTCACCAATGACTGCAGTCTAAAGAAGGCCTATTTATCACAGAAGTGCCAACTAAGGCATATTCCCCAAATACCATGGACCCCCGAATCAATTACTAAGCTGACTCTAAGCAAGCCAGCAACAATGATACAAAACAGAGAAAGACGTACATATATGATTCGCTTTGTACTCTATTGACAATTGAATTTATGAAATTAACTGATTCAGCAATGAAGAACAACGTTTTAGAAACAATCTGATCACAGAAAACATAGATCTAAAGCACGAATGATGTTGTACATGGGATCAACTAGAGTAAACAAAATATTTACACGGACTAACTATGAACCATGTTTTCAGTATTCTCTAGAAATAAATTTATTCACGGTCAAGGCAACAATTATTTAAGTCACCTTGAACAGATTTCCTGGACACAAGAAAGACAATTTGTGTCTTTTTAAAAGTGTATGTTTGTTAAATTATCAGGAAAATCGGGGAGAAAGGCGGCAAGTTCTTGTGAAGATTCTTCGATTCCGATTACAGTTTAGGAAAGCGTTCGGATCTTTGAGAGTCATATGAGTAAACAGCAAATATTAGGATCGAATATGTCAGTAATTCTAAGACACTTATCCTCCTAGATGGCAATAAAATCTTCCACAGATTCTTTCATGAGTAGACAATTTGTCAACAAATATTCTACACTTGTCACGTTGATATCCAAGTAAAGAATTTATGGATATTTCAAAATTGGAATTCCCTCTGCTGAGCGCAGCAATAAAGTTTGACAACACAAAGATAATAAAAATTTAATGAACGTCATCAAAGCTTATTGTAACGATAATATATTGTGTATTGAATATGTTTTACCTTGAGGGTGAAGTGCTTTGATGTAGAGTGCAAGGTTTAATCTTGCACTGTCTTTTGCTGCCATCTACAAAACCCAGAAACTAAAGGAGTTTAGTACAATCAGCTTAGCTGGAGGGGAAAAGCTCAGATGAGCTGAATATTTTGTGTTTTTGTTGGTTTTTTTTCCTACACGTTTACATACATTCGGTTCCAAATGAAATTGATAATATTTTATTTAACGTCACAATAACTAAATCCGAAATAAATTTAGTATGATATATGAATGTATTCGCCGGGAATTAACTTTGCTCGATACGGTTTAATCACAACTGAGTGTGTCAGGAAGAGAAATTATTTTCAAAAGAGGCAGAAATTTTAAAGAAAATGAGTAGTTTCGGTTTCTCTGTAACGTATCCATTACCAGCATGTCCAGAATACTGGGAGATGCTGCCATCTTGACAGTGTAGCCTCACAGGCCAACTGGACTTATACTGCCTCAAGCACTGTCCCATTCATCTGTCACCATTTGTTCTATTTATGACCCAATATTGACTTAATTCAATGGCAAAAAGTGCTTGACTTTGCTTTGGGTTGGAATTTTTTGGAATTTATGAATGTTTTGAAATGGACTGAATGTAGAAAACGTTGGACACTTTCGCGAGTGCACCCTGAGAGGCATATTTTATTGAACGAATGCTTCATTAGAAAACACATACTGACATTCTGCCAAGCTATCTCAGCTCCAAATAAACAGTACTAGAGTATCTCAACAAAGGTCAAGTTATGATTTATGGGACACATTTGTTAGTTATAGCTCAATTTGGGTTGATTTAGAAAGCGTTTAATTATCAATGTTGGTTCTTTTCATTGCCATCAAAAATTGTTCTCGGTTGCAAGACTAGTACAGATATGTCCCCATATATGGTGTTTAATTTTGTTAATAATGAGCTGGTATGTTTGTAATTAACCTACATCACGGTGAGAACTAGCTACCGGGATCTGTGACAAGACGATACATAAAGCTGTCTGCTATCATGAATGATCAACCTCATTAACCTGATTCACCTTGTCTAATAACCTTCCTAATGCTTATATCACCGAGAACAACCATTACCCTCTCAAGACTAACATTGCTTTTATGGTAGTATCTGCCCACAACTATGCACAGATGGTGTTCAACTGAACCCTGTGAACTTGATCCTTTGACCTGGAATCAATAGGAAAAGTAAAATAATTTAAATAATTTAGTGTTCCCTTTTCATATAATTTCCTTAATGATTCATTTCTACACAGAAGAAATACTCCAAAATTGAACCCATCAAATTTCCCTGCAATGCGAAAAAAGCGAGACATAGGTAACATACTAACAATTCAAAAATGATAAATTAAATTATGATCGGCAATAAAATTTAGGGTAATAATGAAATGGAAATAGAGGAAAGCCATGGAAACCCATAAAATGCTTTTGAGATGTCTTTTCTGGGAATTTTATTTCAGCGTAAGTGAGGATATTACAAGTTAATTTTCATTATCATGATCACCAACCTGATCAAAGATATCTATCACGAGGACGTTTGCATTTAATGAAAGCAGACTACTAGATCTACATGGGTGTTCCAAGTACTTTTTGTGAAGAACATGACCAATCTCCCAAGTGGTGACAAGCGCATTTTACACAGTGCACTGCGTTGGAAATAATGTAGACAGCATCCTGTGATATTTGATAAGTTTTCAAGCAAAATAACATGAAACACTGATGGATTGCTTTGAGTCTCTGTATCCATATCAAAAACACACATGCAAATTTCTGCAGTATGCATTTGTACTCGTTTGTAATCTGACTTGAACAACCTGGTGAACTGAAAATCTGTAGTCAACTTAGAGCAGTAATCCTCAGAGACTTTGCAGTCCTACATGTATCACGATTTTGAAACGGCATCAAGAGTTAACCTATTCAGAAACAAGAAAGTCCTCCTGCGTGAACGCAAGAGCCATACCGACCGCGGCGTAGCAAGTCCCGGGGGGGGGGGGGGGGGAGGGGATGGGGGGGGG
>JBCAUG010314291.1:0-17417 GCA_038406175.1 Haplosyllis leylae | reverse complement strand
TTAAATGCAATACACAGTTAGCTCCTTACATTTACTTGTATAGTTCTTACATGCATCTTAGAATAATATTTAAGTAGCTTTAAGTAACAGGTTGTGCAAGGGGAGCTAGTCAACTACTCCTGCCTCTGAGATCTGCAAAGTATCTAAAATGGCTCAAACAGCCCAAACATGCAATTTGGCAGGCTTAGCTCCTCTCAATACCTGAGAAGTTCCTGTTGTTAGCTATGTTGGCACTTAACAGTCTGATGGTTTTTCTGGAGGTCCTACTTTCATAGGGGTGTGTTTCCCTTTTATACTGACTACCTAACCACCAGCATATCAATGCCACTACACAAAGTAGTCCCAAGGTCACTGGAGGGAGCTACACGAAGGAGTGGAGTTATTTAGTGCTAATTGTGGTTATTTAAGGTAGAAGGATACACTCTCTTAGATTCATTAGTTACTTCTGTAGACCTGCAGGAGGCTGAGTAGGAACACTCTTACATGGCATTCTGCTAATGGTCCAGACAATCACACAATTGTCCTGATTGGTTACCAGCAATGTGCATGTGATGCTGGGACTCTAATTGGTTAGAGCACAGGGGGCTGTGCATGATAGATGCATGCACTCAGCAGGGAGTTAAGGGAAATTAACTGCTTCACGTTGAAGTTCATTTCAACTGCATTTGGGGCATAAGCGCACAGTTTGCATCTTAGCCCCAGCAATCGCTTGTAGATCTACTTCAACCTGTTACAATATATTTGAATAACATCTTCCGCCTATATGTAGTAATTCGTATTAATCTTTCCCAAAATCAGTTTATTAAAATGGCTTAAAGTAGACACATTAAGAAATATAAGCATAACTCTCAAGCAAATTTGGCTGTTCTTTTTTCAACTTTTGGAGAACATAAAATTCCTTTTTGTGGGGTCACTGATACCCCTGTTTTGGACTTCTGATGATGTCTGTCCTGGGTTTCAAAGCCAGGGTGGACCCCTTGCTTGCTTTCTTATCTGTGTGCAATGGATTCCTCAGATTCACCTCTGGTGCAACACCTGCTCACCCCTTGGTGGCTTGCATGGTAGCTAAATGGTTTAAAACCTTTTTAATCCACATACTCACAGATCATGTATCCACAAGCATTGGTGGGGTTCAAACCCATGGCTGGCTGAGCGTGCCACAGCACAGTGCTCTTAACCATTCGACCACTCCAGCTTGGCTAAATTTGGCTATCTTTACTTTGTATAAAGTTACGTAATTTTAAAAGAAGTAGACAACTGTCTTCTACTAAAAAGCTACGTAACATATCTAGACAAGACTTGATGTGGATCTATGGGGGGCAATGATTGATCTTTGAACATAATTTGAAGTCTCTGCATCAAATACTGTGATCAGAAAACGATGATGACACCAACAACAAAAAACATGAATGTACAGGCTCACTTTGACTTCAGTTAAATGAGCCAAAAAGCAGAGAATACTGAAGTACAAGTTTATAGCTTAAGAAACAAATCCGACCAAATTCACTCAAATTCCAGCGCAAAATCAGAATTAAAGTTGCCATATTTGAGGGTGGATAGATCGTTATGTAACCGGCAGCACCTGCAGCAAAAATTTATCACAGCATAATAAAGACATAATGGCAAACCACACCATCCACTTAATAAAATTGTGCGCCATTTCCTTCACTTAATGTACAAGCACAATAATTTCCCATTGTTTCCAAGGCAACCCAAACATGCTGCAAACTAAATAAGACAATTTGTCCGAGGAGTGGTTAAGAAATTAAATTTCCGAACCAATTGGGCCATTGGAGCGTTAGGAATAAAAATCAAAGTACACAGAGAGGCAATCCTAGGGGCGAAACCCGTGTATTCAATAGCGCATATTAGCAAGGAAACGACTCCTCATTATTTTCCAATAGAGCCTATACACATCCAATTTACCCAGCTTGCTTGAGGGTTATGAAATGTTGTCATTTACAAATACATTTACAAGTAAGCATCGAGGAGACAAGCTAATGTGATTTCTAGCCAGCCCTAAATATGATTTAGAAGAGAGAGAGTACACTTGTAATATTCTCAATTTGGCCGAGCAATATGGAAAGTTCATTTCTTGTTGACAATGGAGGACGGCCGGGAGGCGTCCTTGCGTGAAATGTGTTATTTTCTCCAATACCAGAGACAAAATGTAATTTTACATTCATAACTGCGACAAAAAAACCAAGGCCTCAAGTGGTTTGCGAGATCAAAAGTTTGCATCATGCTTTAGTAGGCAGCTTCAATAGGGATAATATTCCAATGAAGCTGTAATCAACTATTATTCTTTCTTCCATTGAAATGCTCAATTTGCCTCAATTCTCTACTTTTCTGAATTACACACATTTAGGACATTAGATAATTAGAAGGAAAATCATTTTATTTCTCTTGTATTAATTTATTCTTCAATGTTATAAATTAGAATTCACATACTTCTTCTTTCTTTATTCCAATGCATTGAAAATAATCAATACATGCAACCAACGTTGGATGTTTTACATTATAATATCATGACAAGTTATTTCAAGTATTTGAAACGATCTTTGATTGTCTGTGGTCTGCTTGAAAAAAAGTTTTGCTTCAATTTCCATGATTTTTTCTATTTCCAACATACCCAATTTTTCCTTTAACTGTGTCCGTGCTGTGTTTACTGCGGAAATATTCTTGTGAATTTAATGTGATAATACTTCAAGCCCAATGATTCCTTGACGTAGAACGATTCATTCCAAAACAGTCAATAATCACCAACAGGGAAGCTGGATAGAATAGAAATTGCCGTAAAATTTCCAGTAGTGGTACTTGTCAGAATCTTGAATTGTATCGTTCAGAGCAAGTCACTGACACGAACTGTCTTGCGAACTGCATTTGTGAAGCCTTCCTTGAATCGGAACCAGATATCTCCACCAATGATCTCCTTCTTTTCTTCTGCAACACAAAGAATATTTTCAACATTGTGATTTAAAAAGTAAACCAATTGACCCATTACCAAACTGTATTAATTTGCATATTTCTCTATAATTTGTTTACTTCTCCGTCAAGGGTCATATCTAAACGTCTTAATATAAAATGTAGAGGGGCAAAAATATGGGAGTTTAGATACTATTCGTAGTCGTTACATCTGCAATAGACTGTGTTTGCTTGTACACTATTGAATGATAATGGTAACTAAAAGAAGGGAAATGAAAGATACTGAGATATGTTATCACATATTTATGGTCAGTGTTAAAACGTATGTGAACGTTTTCATAAAGGCACAAGAAGCACATTTCAAAAACACTCCTAGTGAAACAAGTGAAATATTGTTATTAATGAAACACTGGGTAATATAGGCGTCTGAAAATGAAGGCAAATCCACTTAAACTAATTTGTTGAAAATCCCTGACTATCTTGGGATAAAATAGATAGAGATGGGTCCTAGTGAAATGTGATAAAAAGAGAGCTACTCTGAATTGATCATCGAGGACTAGTAATGAATGATTTATTAGCAATACAATTAGCAAATGGAGACCTCCGCTAATCGGATCATGACCTAGGTAAATTTTTCATGACCAGGCGGGCCACCATCAGGGGTACGAGGGCCTCTATTAAATGTCATCAAGCGCTGCAAAACGATAAATTAGATCTTTCTCCATGTCTCCGTTGGTCCCAGCCACTTAGCTTCGAAACATATCCTTGGAGAGCTCAGCCTGTCACAGCCAAGCAACATCTCTTTCTCTCAGCCTGCACCCCAACCGAAGAGACTCTAATTGTTTTAATCGAATTTCCTCGAGTAAATGCAATTAGCCATTGCAGGACGAATCAAGATGATTGTTTTGAACAAGTGAATCGCTGTTTAGAACAATTGAATCAGGAAGGGCCCTGTTGTGACGTGGTCGTGCTTATCAACTATCATTATTATCTTGCTAACTCCCAAGCTAAATGCTGATGAAAGTAGCAAAAGACCCTGGAAAAGAAGTCAAGTGAAAATTGAATTATTGCATTTCCTTTGCTCTATCAATAATTCACCATTGTTGTCGCTGTGATGAGCTTATTTTGTCATTCAAAAAGGCACAGTGTTGTGAGTTGGTTGTGCATAATTCTGTGGATAAAGTAATGTTGGCGCACCTACACATGTACCGATAACCGCGGCAAAGCAAACATTCCGTGGAAGTGCTGTGCGCAGGAGAAAAGATCCGCCAATGCTTGAGTACTGCAGGAAATAACCTTAAGTGAGTCATCTTGTTCCGGAATTAAACTTACTGTTGCCGTCCACTGATACCTTGAACCTTGTTTGTGTGGCCATTCAAAGTGATGTAGAAGTTCAACACGGTCGATTTTTACTTGGCATATTGATCTGTCAATTTTGTGTAGTTACATTACATATTTGAACTCATTATGGGTGATCATGAACAAAAACACGATTACTATTGCCAATCGGACCTCGTTCACATATTGACAAAAAATGTCCCCATATGGTCCTAATCGTTTCCTGATCCTACCACAAAATAATTTCTGACATGGTTGCGATGTTGTGTCACCGTTTTGCAGCTATCAGAATATCCCGTTGTAAGATGTACTTAATAGCCAATCAACGATTTGATGGACACGTGAAATTAACATGTAATCTGTTTTTAATTCCGCTATTAAGTTAATCCTGAACACTTGACATGTCCTGTCAGTGAGTAATCCTTATCTAAATATTGCATGACATGCGGGGACATCTTACGCTTAAGACTTGACAGTGCAATTAAAACTGTTGTTTTTGTGTTTAATTCTCGTCAAATATTATGATAACCGCGAAGGCATTGGTCACAAATGCATTTAAAGGTTAACACAACTGAGCCAAGACCACGTCGTTGGGGGTTGTGACTGTTCATGGACAGGATTATGTTTGACTGGCAGGGCTACAGTCTCCCAAACCCTCCAGATCATGCAGTTGACAGCGATCGAATCGTGCGAAATTTTACAAAGATCCGGTATTTTATGTTTGGTTGAATATGAAAATGCATGCAAAAACGTCAAAAAGCCAGACAAATGTTCCATAAGTACAGGGTTTTGAGTTGGTTCAAAATTTCCTGACATATCTTTTTTGCCTGACAACCTTTTTATTTTTTTAAGTGAAAAATATTTTCATGATCAAATTCATTCATAATTCCATGACATAGGTGGGTCTGCCAAAATTCCTTACCTATTCCCTGAGCTGGAGAAAATACTTTTACCTTGAGTTGTTCCCTGATGGGTGGTAAACCTGAATTAAATTTACTGCCAACTTATGTAACATGTCTTAAGAGAAGAGGGTATTGCCCAACAGCAAGAAAACAACAAAATAGAAATCAACATAAGATCAGTGCATTAATCCTTTACCCAATCAGAGTAAATTTAATGAAAGACCATCAAACTGATCGAGAGTCTTGGGCAAGGAAACTTTGGTTTGGGGGAGGGTTCATTTAGAAATGATAAATCACTTGTAAATGTTCTCTCAGTCTTTGGGAATAATCGCCTTTGAATGGACACGGAAACATAGCATAGATACTGATACCAACCTTTCTTCTTCACTACTTTCTCGGCAGTTTTTGTGATGACTCTTCCGAAAAAATCAACTGCAGGCTGCAAACACAAGCAGAAATTAAGAAATAAGGTAGTGATGTTAATAATTCGCAACAACCTTTATTAAGAGTGCAAAACAGCATTCTCAGACCCTTGCAGGGCTTTCTTTCCAAAGACAGTCTCTTTAAAACTCTTGTAAAAAGCAGCAAGGCTAATATTACAAAGCTACTTACATTGCAAGGCACAGTAGAAGCATACGAGCATACAACATGAAATAGCGTCCAATACCACAAATAACCGAACTAAATTACATTACACTGTAATTTTAAAAGCATTAAAATCTTTCTATTCTTCATTTTGGACAATTTAAACTTAATTTAAAGCGTAAATATCTTAAATAAATTGCTTTTTAAAATGTAAACGTTTTGTGAAAATATCTGTTTGCCGTCGACAAAAAAAACCCGAGTGTAGGATAGAAACATAAACGGATTTCAAGCTGAAAATTTTCGCACAAACACATCTTAAAATTATTTCCCTTCTGTCCCAACTAAAAGCTTTGGCATGTTTCAAGTATTTCTAATCTGTTAAGTAATTGAAAATTAATCAGTTTACATTCACCATAAGTCATTTGTAGACTCCATACTGCTCCATTTGAGTCATTTGGTAATTGATCTCGGTCAAAAGCTTTAGCACCTCAAATTTTATTTTCTACTGCTTAATTGGCATTTCATCAATTTCCCATTGTGACAAGGGAATTTGTTAAACACATTTTCTGGGATACTAACATGGAAATATCAAGAAGAATGGGTGGGAAAACAACCATGGTGTGAGTACATTAAGATTCCCAACTGACAAGAATAACTTAATAAAGAGAAACTATAAAAATATTAAGTGGAACTCATGCCGAGCCATTTCTGGCCCCATAACTGTCGCTCATAACACTCCAACATTTTGACTCATAGACAAAGCAGTTTTCAAGCACACATCTTTGTACGTATCAGCCAAGGAACGTACAAGCCACTCTTTTGAAAATATCAAAAATCTCTTATACATAGATTGCATCAACAATGATCATAAAAGGGTCAAGCTGTAAGTGAACGAAAAACGTTCATGTAATTAAAGTGTTCCTTCTAATAGTACTCGATGCAAGCGAGCCCAAGTGTACGATAAAAGAAGTAAAAGGTTCAAATTCCTGATTACGATACAAACATATGAAGCAGTGGCGAGACCATTGCGTATATTTGCCGTGTCTCAAAGTTCAGAGCACAGGAAATGCAACTCACTGTATGTGCGTATGTGGTGAGACGGAAGCAAAAAAACACTAAGTAGTTGCATTACTTTTACAAACTCCTCTTCTCTATTTCATTACGGCGGAGAGGGACTCGCATTTATCCCCTCAATAAGATGCTTAACTGAGTAGTGTCGACACACAAAGTCACTTGTCAAGCTTCTAAAGTCCACATGAAAGGAGGTCTTTACTTTCACTGACGGCCCCTTACTATGGCATCGGGACACAATATGCCGCGTTAACATGCTCCCAATCTGCTTACATTTTGGGCCAATTACGCCGACTTGCCAGTTTTCACAAAGCTACTCCGATTGCACATTGTACGAGGGTAAATTAAATAAAAAAGCCAAATTAATGACGGACTGACTCGATTGACAGGCTTTTTACAAGCTCAGCCCGGCGCTAATACACTAGTGCTTAGGAATTCTATCAACTTCTTCCCTTTCCAACCATCTACTCAGAGCCTTGAGCAGATTTTCCTCCAAGTCCCTACAACACAAAGGCTACAATTATCCCATGGGAGCAGGTGCCTATCGTCTGTATTATATTTTTTCATGAAAATACAGTATTCCTGCCCTTCCGTACTTGTTTGCATCCTTCAGTAGGAAACGCACTGAGAATCTCACATCTCTGAATACAATACGACAAGTGACTGAACTTGATTGGCATTGTTCCTAATTAATGCACGCTACATACTTAAGCATTACTGTTCTATGACAGCTGATTTGTGTCTTCAGTGTCGGAATGGGAACTCTGACTCTCTTAAGCCTCCTCCCCAACCCGCAACTTAGTATTATATTTCTAATAGCGAAACGCATTCTGAATTCTCTACCTGCATTTTAATATAAAACAACGGGACCTCGAAGATGTTTCTACATGTAACCGTGGTATGATGATGTCTTTTGCCATAGAATTGTGATTACAAACAATTGATAGGATGCTCTGGAATTTCTGTATGATTACAAATAAGTCACTGCATAATTTACACATGCAATCGCAGAAATGTCTGTTACAACCATTATCATACATAGGCGTTCAGATCCAAGTAGTCACTTTGTACAGTCGGTATGCTTGTTCCAGACACAGACGGACTGGGTCTAAAATCTGCTAAATTGAGCGCAAGGTGACAATTCCAATCTCCTTCACGAGCTTAATTGACTGAATGATGTCTACATACAAAATATTATTGGAGGTAATCACCTTAAATTCTGAAATATGGCTTATTTTCTGCGGGGTTTCCCTGCTATTAGATTGCTTGCGTGAATATAAGAACTGATCAGGTGATTTGCTGTTCGCTGGCTGGTAAATATGTTTAATTTCATTTCCCGTCGAGTGGGATTGCTACAACAAGGACAAGAGCAAAGTGATTACCGTAAAATGGAAACATTTTGAAGTATGGAAAGTTCGCAAATTCTAAAAGTTATTTCAAAGTGGAGTGATTTCAAAGTGAAAAATACGACATACAACGAGATCTTCTCTTTTGCATTAACTCCATTCGTGAATCAAGAGAGTGATAGTTCCTTACTCGTTTCCCATTTACTGCCAAAACGTGAACCAACTGCTTGCATACAATGAATTCCTCAGATTCACCTGTGGTGCAACACCTGCCGACCTCTTGACGTTCAGTATTGCTGTTGAGCTTTTCTGATCCACTTTGGCTACTACTTTTAATACATTTAATTATCTTCTGCAGAATCTCAGGAGTATTGTAAAAATTTTAGCCGTTTTACAATATTGCATTCTACTGACCAAAATCACAGATGATGAGTTGAGAGCAGATTGGATATTGTACATGTAGTAAATGATTGAGCAATGAGTAATATTCTTCTCCAGCAAATTCGTTGAAAATACTTTAAGGCTACGTCACTCCAGCAAAGGTGGACGAGCAAGCCACTCTTTTGAAAGTTTCAAGACTCTTCCACAGAGACAACACAGAAATCTTGGTTTAAACGTGTGAATGTTTCTTTCAGACTTAAACTTGCGGGTTGTTAATTCGGTATTATATGATCCATGCAATTTTGACTTTTGCTACGGTAATTAACACAGTAATTGCACTAGTTGATGATAACGGTTCACGGTGATGTCATGTAGCACCAGTCGTTTTATTGTCTGTGATTTATGTAAATGGTTTGCCTTGTGATTATTGAACTGACCAGATAGTGTCTGTAGAACCCATGTAAAGGGCGTTGACGTTGACACAAGAAACGCCTGATTGGTAAAATCTTATTTGCATTTACCTATAAACAGCAATTAAAAAATCTTTATCTGGTGTGAATTGTTGCATGTATTCGGATTGGAACACTATTTTCACTACAGTGCACCGAAATCCAAAATTGTTTTTCATTTTATCACGGAAGAAAGTGAATTATATTCACGTTATTCTCTGTTTGTAATAAGACAGTATGAATTTCAGTGGTTGAAACACACAAGAAGGTTTCGCTTAATTTCATTTTGGGGAAATTATACACGACGAATTTTTTTCTTTCCGCTGCTGGTAAGAAGCGCTTTGTAGGGAAATGATTTTCTCAGAGAATTGTATTAGTACATAGGAAATTCAGGCATTGGCATAAAATCTGAAAACATGCCAAAATTTATATTATAGCATTGAATACAGTTCATTTAAATTTTGAAAAAAAAAAGAAGTCCAGGTTAATCCAGGTAATTAGATTGAACAACACTTGCGGCAATTGACAACTTCCTTGTAGTAATTGACACCAGCTGGTATGTAATACTCATTGTTTGTTAACATGGTAATCTGCATGCTAATTTCTACTGTAAAGTGGTCATATGTTAGTAAATTGAGTAGAGTTGACTGAGATTATGAGCTTTTGCAAATAAAGACATCCTATAATGTATATAGAATTATGAACCAACAGATCCTACACCTGCGTGGAATCGAGGTAGATAACGTAGAATCTCACTGCTCCTTAGTTTAGAGTTCCTGTCCAGAAAAGCACTCACAAAGACAAATGACCGCAATAGCCATACATAATGATCTAGGGTAAATAACGATTTTATCCATTTACTGTACCTCTTTGAGAGGTTGCGATACCTCAGTCCAAATTTCTTGTTATCATTTCGACTTCTGTCTTACATTTATTTTCTTGTTTTCATTTGCGTATATAGTTTGGCCTCCATTCTCACCATTGACCTTATCCCTGGTAATTGCTTCTTTGTTATACTTGCGAAAGAAACTTTTTGTCCTTCTAAATAGAAACCTCATTTGGTTTCTGCTTTGCTCTCTGACCTTTCCTATTGCGAACCAGTTCCCAAATTACACCAGCAGATCGCTTAATACTTTTTAGATCATGGCATTCCCTTATTGAACATCAATTCCGCTTATTATCTCACATATGTCCAATAATAATCAGGATCTATGGCGGGGGCAAATCCGAAAACTCAATTTGAGCATCGCAATCCTACCTAAATTAGCACAGCAATTCCAGATTTATGAAGAGCCCTGCGTATTGTTAGTAGTCACCCTGGAGTGAAATTAGTTCCCGTCCCGCCAAGAGAAGGAGAAAGATTCCAACACAAATGGAAACTCAGAAAAGTTAATTCAACTGAGGTACAAGAGTGATACAAGTTTGATGGGAATCCCAAGCCCGGGAAGCTCGCGGGCTTGACGGCGCGACTCCGTTAGCTACTCAGCCGACGGAGGAAGCATATTTCCCAAGGGGGTCACTGCCGTACGTAGTTTATCCCCCGCACCCCTGACACTAACTACATTACACTTAACAGAACACTGGCTTAATTCGATCTACATGTTGAGCTGCTCATGTTTATTTGATTGGATATGTCATTGTAATGCTGTGCTTCTGCCGTGTCTTGGTCCCGCAGGTCCCACCCAGAAACTACCTCAGTAGGTAGCGCTTACTACATTTATTTTAAAAGAGCTGTGATCTGTAGAAAACATCACTGATGTTATGTGGCTGCTGGGTGCACCGTACTAGTTTCCACGTAATGAGTTTGGCTTTCAAAAGACAGGCTTGAGGACTGAATGGTTTCAGGTGACTTGCCAAAACAGCATTTTTAAAGTAGTTACATTTATAGCTACAAAACTTTTCACTTTCAAACATGAACGTTTGTCGATTTACATTCCCAAGTGTTTTGTTCCTATAGTGGGAACTGATGGATTAAAGCAGAGTTAATTTGATCCATTTTCAGAGAAGCTAATCGAAAGAACGGGTCACTTGGACGGGTTTCGATACCCTTTCTCCCAACGTAATATTTTAAATAATGATTAAATTCTTTCACCTTGCTCTTGATCCACATTTCAAACAATGGGGTCTAGAGGTAATCTCACATTCACAAAAGCACTGCTAATGAACGATTCTAATTCATTCCATGTCAGAAAGTAATTGGGATTGTCTCAACTTTAGCATAATTCCCGCTAAAACCAGTGACCAGTAACTCAGTTAGGCTGCATAATTTATAGTTGAGCCCCTGCATTCTGCCTTCATTACGGGTACATAATTCATGCCGTGTACCTATTAGTTGTTGCCAAATTCTGCAAATTTGAATGTTTTATTAATGTAAGGACACCGTCTTTGTGACACTAGGATGTAGCCATGAACACTTTTTGCCCAGACTTTCACACCAAAGTTTCGTAGAATGATTTCTAACATTATTACACGTTTCATGCATTACCAAAACCTGGAATGGATTTCAATGCCGAACTTTAATTCAAGCATTTCACTTGATTTTAAAATTAATCGCGGTCATTTTATTCAACTCCGTTGAAACCATTTAGTATCTATTGGAAAGGTAATCATCCCGAAAAAGTCACTGACCAAAACTGTTCAAAAAGCAAAGCAGAAAAATCTGCACGAACATGAACAATAGATCGAGAACCATATGGCAGATTTATTAGTTTCAATTTACGAGGGCACCAAAGGTTCAGCTTCCACGGGAGCAATTCAGGTCCTCATGACAATGATGAGTAAATTAATCAGCATACAGGTACATCCACCACCTGTAATTATTTAATCCAGTTAAAATGTCAACACAGGTAACTCAACGAAGAGTCAATAAAAACCCATTACAGACTAACAAATCTACTCTTTGTTGTTGCTGATTATTATTTTCAAGTGTCAAAAATTTGACCCATGAATACAAACTGAAATTTTATTGTGGGTGTGAATTACAAAGTCATTCGTTTGTGTATGCAACTGGGTTCATTCCAAACATATCCGAACCATCTTGATATTTTCATTTTTGTTGCGAAAGCTTGAATAGAAATACGCCTGAAACATATTTTAAGCCTGAAGTGCTGCTCAACAAATATGAACTGGGAACATTACTGAATGAAAAGTATTCCTCCTTTCAACTAATGCTCAATCACATTTTATAATAGGCAGACATCATCTACCTCTCTTTACATGTACATTATTCTTGTCTCTCTCGCTAATCCCTTTTCTGTTGTTTTCTTAACGGAGGAGTACTTGTGAGGCTCTCGGCGCCACTGGGAGATGCGGAGACTTGTGACCAACCAACGTGATGCGTCACCTTCACACAATCTGCTTCCCTCGTCACATTAAAAGTTGCCGATGAGTTTGCTTTTGCTCCGCTGTTGTTGACCTATCGCTATTTGTTGATAATTAAATTGCACCAATTTGTAGGCATGATGATCCCATTATGGAAGATTATCCCTGCTCAATGAACCCTTTCGGCAATCAAAATATTTGCGCTGAATTTCATTGTTTGCCCGAGCCATTCATCTTTTCGCGGCCCGTTCATCACTTTCATTAGGTTGACATTGTGCAGGGAATGAGAGCTTTGCAACCAACACACGAGAACATTGTACCTTTTTGCATAGAGTTCAACCATTAGACGTTTTCTGTACAGTTGAGTTCACCCAAAAATTTTGCTCGATGATGGCTTTACCGTATATTTTTCAACCAATGCTACTTCGGAACAAGATCGCATTTCTGCCATGATGAAACTTTTATCAAACTTTCAAAAAAAAAAAAAAAAAAATAACGTGGACAACAAGCCATTTGGGAGGAAGTATTTGTGTGACAGCTGCTGTCCTGCGTTTGTGAAACTTATTTCAAAGTATCTTTTGTGCATTTTATGTAGGTGAATTCGGCCAATTTCCAACAAGCTTAACCAAAATCATGGACATGACTTACAAACTGCGATTTTTCTATCAAATAACTACGGTTACTGTTTCAAGATGAAGATGATCTACACTGAAGTGTATCATATTTGGGCAACTGGCGTTTTTTAAAATGATGTAAACTTAAAAAATAGAAGTACAAAGCGTTGGAAGTAGATGATCTCCTACTTTTAGTCCTTTACAAGAATCTTTTTCTGATTACAGGACTTCCGGTTTTGTTTAGTTTAATTGTGGTAGCTATGTTAGTAGAAGCAGATCCTAATTTGCTAGATTTCTGCTTCAACGATAAGAAGCTGTAATGACTCCGCTTTCTCGAAACATAATTCACGTAATGAACATTTTGCAGTTTTCTGTACTGAAATTTACCAGACGGAAATATTCTGAATGCTGAAGTGAAGATGGGTGTTCACAGAATGGTGCAGATGGAGAACAATAAAGACAAAATTCTACGGGCAGTGAATTCTGTGATTGTTCCACCTCATAACATAATTAGTCTTTGCAACGAAATGCAGATAAATACATTTAAAATAAGTAATTTTCTACTATTGTTGAAAGCACCACCAAACGCCACATCAACCACAATTTGTCGTCTTTGTCCACATTTACCCAGTACTCGACGCCGAGAAGGAGACAGACATTTGTTTGAGATGAAAAGTTAATTTGTGTACACCTCTCCATCATTACTCAATGTAGAGTGGTGTGAAAAATGAATGGCACAGGGCTCAGCCACTTGCTGCAGAAAATTTAATCCAATTTGTCTTTGAACAAGGCAATGTTCCGCCATGACTGGGCTCTTCTTCCTGACAAAGAGATGGCCTCAATGGCATTTACTGAAATGACCTTTTTTCTTCAGGGTGTCAGAAATTTACCGAATGATAACTACGGTCGAATGTGAATCTCTTAATTTCACCAAATCTGGTATTGCAATTTGCATTTCTACCTTACCAATCTGTCCTATTTGTGATCTAGAAATTTCAAGTATTTAGATTTGCTATTCGCAAAGATAATCCGAACATTGCAACAATTGTAGATCATAGGTCTCCTCCCAAGTTAAAATGTAATAATGCATTCTCCAGAATTACTTGGAGAACGGTCGACAAAGTTTGTCGCATCTCACCGCTTAATGGGGCACTGGACCTTGTGATCTGTTTGAATTTGCGGTCTCGAAATGCAGTTTCTTTATTTGTTCGACTCCTTCAGAGTGATGAATGGCATATTGTAAATTAATTCTAAACACAGAGTCGCACATTCACGTCCTCGTGGAGTGGTCAAAGTTATTCGCCTTTGAATTTTGACATCATTAATCCTCATTAGGAATTCTTATTCATGTAATTCTGTCAACTTTTTCCCCAGAAATTTATTATGACAAGGCAGCACACAAACTGTGTGCGCTCGAAAAGAAATATTTGTCATTAGATTAATAACAAGTGATTTTAATCAATTTAGACTTTTATCATCTGATGTCCTATTGTCAAAAGTCTCTCAATCAATCTCAATTAAAAATTCTCTCTGAAGCGGGTGAAAATTGTTTAGTGTTTGATAACCACAATAAGCTTAAAGCCTACTCTGTAACCTCATTTTACAGAGTACGCATGATATGGAACTCATGGCCCACGAGAGCAGATGGTGCGACCTTTTCCATTGGTGAAATCCAGAGAAACTAAATTCTAGCTTTATCTTTTCAAAGGACACATTAAAACAGTTGCTTCCACTCAGACAGTAATTTCATTTTTTTCACTAAACGCAAGTATTGAGGGCAGGTACATGTGGCTCTTGTTTCGGATGACCCACTTCCACCGCAATAAGAAATAATTCGATCAACAATCACAAGAAATCTCCAATAATTTTTCATTTGCAACTGTGCAGAACATTATCCGGTGTGATAAATAGCTTTCTGATGAAGTTACCTTGTCACCATAGTGCCTGCGTTGTGTCACGGGACAAAAGTTGATCGGGACAGAGTCCCCTCCGCCGATAACCCATGCCAAATGAGCTCATTCAGCCGGTAACAAGCCGGTAACATTCGTTGTAACAAGACACATCCCCCAAGCGTGGTGCAGTCTAATTGTATCAAAGGCTTGATTTGCCGGCCACTGTAATGGTATTTACATATAGGCCACTTGGAGTTGATCTAATAAGTGCTCGAAATTTCATCAAATTTAATCAGGCACGAACAAAGCCTAATAGTGCGCAAATTGCATATAAGGTTGCACAGAACACAATAATGTCGCATCCTCCCCCCTCGCTCCGCTGGAAAGAGATGGACTTAACCTCTTCAATGTTGAACCCAACTTCTAATGTGCTACTTTCACGGAGAACAATAAAGCCTTTCAGTCGAAGGCCCACCGCCCGTAGCCCTGGTCCCTACCTTCTGATGTATTGGGGTTAGAGGGGGGCCTATCCCGTGATACTTTGGGGTCCAATTCATCATGGGATAGTGTCCCCCGCTCCACGTGAACAGACTCGCACGACTGAAAGGATGACGTTCCCGCAATCTTTGGACAGGGGCAGCAAAAATTCCTTTCGTTGCAAGACTTGTATCATTTTCAGCCACTTAGCTATGAAACAGCTGTTTCACACTGAATCTGTTCTACAGAATTCTGTACTTCCTATTTTCACAGACAACAACAAGGCAAAGTCCTGTGAAAATAATTTCTTCTCACAAGTATCTTCAGACCTGACTTGAGACGTCAAAATGCTAAATACCCAATGTTACACTGGTTCCCACTTACAAGTAAAATAATGGCAGGTCTTTGAAAAACTATTTCTCATTGTACACAGGTGTTCGTTGTAACAAGACAATTTTAAAATTATGATTGTTGTCAATGATTTTGGTACAAAGTTTTTTTCATTGTGCTATGTGCTCCTTCAAATTGTTCTCGTTACATCAAATACAAAACAAACCAACGTGCAGGTCAAGAAAATACCTAAAAAGCGCTACTACCTTACTGTATTCGCTTAATGCCTTCTTCACAACATCATTCAACAAGGAAAGGGTTAAGCCACAAGTAATGGCTTTTAACAAGGGAAATAATGCACTTTTTAAGGGAACTTATTGCTCTTTCCTGCTGTAATTTCTGGCCGTTTCACCCCAGACAATAAACAGCCCATTCTTAATGAAAGCAAAGCACGGGTAGACTGAAACAAGCACAAAGCATTTCTCGTACTGTCTTGAGTCAAAACTTTATGATAACGACGACACATATGAAACAGGAAAAACTTATAAAAAATAAAGTATAGGTAGCAGAAGTACAACCAGAAATCTCATATCGTCACTATTTACAATTGATATCGCAAACATGAGTGGCGGATCTAAAGGGGGGGGCGGCTCCCGGCGGACCAAAATGCTTCAATTTCCTAGGGTTTTCAGAAAATTTTATCAGTATATTGAGCAGGCGCCCCTCCCCCAGGGGTTGGCGTCCCCTCCTAGGAGACGGTCTGGATCCGCCCCTGAAAGAGTAATAAAAGGCTAGAAAATTTCAAAGACAAGTGAAGGTCAAAGAAAAGGTTTGTTCACATTCGGAGAATAATCCGCACGTGAAATTCTGATACTTGTTCCAACGGATGTAGAAAATCGAGACACGCTTGAAATAAGATAACATTCTGCCTTAAATTTTAAGCAAGCGATTCAGGAGCTTGTGTATAAATTAAATCCACTCAAAGCATTTTGTTCCTTTCGGAAGATACTTACCTTCTGGGGACTCCACTGTTAATAGAGACGTTATACACTAAATTAATGAGACATAAGATACACCACTCGCAAACCTTCACAACACAAAGGTTCGAATTTTTCTTTTGTCGAAGAAGCAGAATAATAACAGGTTGCCGCATTTCAGTCGATTCAAAATTCCCTGACATATTACTATTTTTCCCTCACAATTTATTTTATTTTTCCAAGTTAAAAACAAGGATCATCCACAAAAACAAATATCAGGCAGTGAAAGTTTCACGAGGTGGCTCGTTCGCTCCCCTCGTCGGCCGTGAAAAGAATCGAGGCCCCGGCCGCGAATAGAATCAAGGCCTTGGCCGCAAATAGATTCGAGGCCCCTTCGCACCCCTACCTCAATAGGTGGTGGGGACCTAATCATTTCACACCGCAGGTGGCAGGAACTTTAAAAACTAGCGCCTAATCATTTCACACCACAGGTGGCAGGGACTCTAAAACCTAGTGCAGAACTAAGTACTTTTTTGCTATTTGGAAGAGTTTGGTGCTCTGGGGAGGCAGTGGTCCAAATTTGGGGGGAGGGATGGGGAACCCCTGCTCAATTTTTTTTTTAAATTTTGGGAAAATCAGTTTCGAGCCAGGCCTTGAATCTATTCAAGGCCCCATCCACGAATCTATTCGAGTACTTCTGTACTAGGTTTATAGTCCCCACCACCTGTGGTGTGAAATGATTAGGCACTAGGTTTTAAAGTCCCTGCCACCTGTGGTGTGAAATGATTAGGTCCCCACCACCTATTGAG
>JBCAUG010314180.1:0-17420 GCA_038406175.1 Haplosyllis leylae | reverse complement strand
ACTCACACCTGTGAAAACAGTACCTTCCCGTCGTACTACGTACGCGGGCGGTAAATATTGATTTGAACACGGCATTGGAACAAGAATAATATGTCTATCTTTCCAGCATTAATTCCAAAAGATTAAATGACCAATTAGTCGCTTTGAAAATCGTACAGGGTAAATCTGATACACTTGTCTTCAATGCACTTCGGGTATTTCGCCCCATGAATATAAGAGTTTAGTCCTTGTTAGAGTCGTGCATGATCTGTAAAGAAGATTAAATCCGTACATATAAATTAGAAACCAAATCAGTTGGCGCAATTCGAATCTTCCAACGTCCAATTTGGAGCCGTAAATTTGCACCGCGGGAATACTTTACGGCGGAACTGCACCATGATGTTGGGACTGAAGAGGTTATCAAATCACAGTGTAGGAAAATTAAATCTTTGAACAGCTTTGCACTTAGCAATTAGCTGTCATGCAAATTCGTAATGTAATATTCAAAAGGCATGTTAGATGGATCATTGCATCACACTGATCTCTGAGAAAAAGGTTTCTGCGTGTCGATTCTTAATCATGCATCTCATTCACTGATCCAAAATTCTAAAGTGCAGAAATGATCTCAAGGAACCACAGAATGATTCTAATTTTGCCATAATAACAACATGCAATGTTACTTTCATACAGTGGAGGATTCTGGATCTTTACAATTACCTGAGAGTACTCATGAAGAATGTTGAAAGCTGTGATATCAGTACCACATAGCAGTGGTTCTAGAAGTACAGATACTTCTTAATAATTCCCAAATCTAGATTTTCAAATAGGACCAAATGCTTAAGAGATCTGACGAAGTTAACAAAAACTTCTGCGACTTGCACCAAAACAATGGACTACGATTCTAACCCGCCTATGGCTGTTTAGTTGCCTCAGACCAACGTATTTGGTCTGAAGCAACCAAAGACCCCTCCTTGCATTGAAATTAATAAGAGGGAAAAATCCTTGGTTGCCTCACCAAGGTTTTTGGCCCTAGGGCAAAATCCTCACCAAGGTTTTTGGCCCTGTTAACAAAAATCACATTTCAGTTTTTTAAAATGAAAAAATGCAATTATAACATTTAAGGTTGGGTTAGAATAAGATCCACAACTTCAGTTTTATGCTTGGACACCTCAGACCAAGTGCCCGCTGGCTGGGGGACCAAGTCCGAGGGCTTTAACCCGAGCAAAAACTTCAGTGATGGATCTTTAATCCACGCTCTACAGATTCAGCATGTTGTTATACCTGGCAATTCAAGTGCAACCTAAAGTTAAATCTTATCAATCCACACCAGTTTCATTTATTTGCAATATTCTAGTTGCAGAAAAATCGAAACTTGATCAACGAAGACTGAACCTGTATTCTTGCCCCGTCTGGATTCTAATCTGCTACAGATACTAGCGTTTATCAATGGTTTGAGCTTTATTCTGACTGTACAAGACTCCTGCAAAAAGAACCTTTCGCACATAAAACTGTCTTCAAAATGTATTTACATTAATTTAAGCAATTGTATTCGTTCTAAAAGTACTCATTTTATGGCAAATCATTAGTATTTTTATTTGAATTTGACTTTACAGTTGACAGGAATTCTTTGTTGAGAAAAAACTGTAGGTTAACACAAAATATATTAATGCTTGCGCCAAACTCTTGACGCAGATATCATCACAGATATCACGCCAGAAAATTACACATTAAACCATTTACTGTAAAAATCTGACATTTCTTTCAGATTGGAAGATCATGAAATCAGTGCAGACGAGAAATAAATCACAGACCAGATTTTTGCCAATAACAATCTGTCATGCAAATAGGTAACATGATTTCGTCTTAAGATACGAGATTAGGAGCAATTCGGGATTTTCATAATAATATTTTTAGATCAGAGAATTGATCATTGCTGCTGAACTTATGAGTAATTTTATTATTTTATCAATATTCTGCAGCAAAATTATTAGTTTACTTTAATCCTGATTGATGTGGCGGTGCGAGACATACATCTACAAATTATGTGATATAATTCTCAGGTAGTCGCCAAAATGTGCCAATCACGTCGATCTTTACTGATTTCACATTGGGTTCTTGAAAGATTTTGACATTGACCATTCGCTGATTGGCTCGAAAGAAATGATATAGAAAACCTATTTCGAAAGGAATCCTTATCCTTATCTGGAAATGACGATCCGTTTTCTATAAAGATAAATTTATCTAAAGAAAACAATTCTATTGTTTTTGACTTCGTATCCAGAAATTGGAGTACGTCAAATATTTGTTGTTATTGATCTCTGCCTTGTAAGTCTGCTATTTGTCACTAACTATGGGTACTAAAACGGAGCATGCGTAATATTTACAGAAGGGAAATTTCATAATATATATGATCACTGACGATTTGTTTTCTCGTGAATTCCAGATAAGGTATTATCAATATAATATCAACATTTTGTCGATAAAAGCTGCAAAGATATATTTGTTGACCCAATGGAATAGACTTGTCTAAGATATCAAAACTAAAGTAAAAGAAATTCAAAAGAGGTCGAGCTATTAAACAAAAGGAAGAAAAACTTCTTTAATATCAATGGTGAAACTTTTCGGAAGCCCCTATTTTCTGCTATAATTTATGAAAAACTGCATGAAATTAAAGAAATTTGGGTTCTGTGGGCACTGGAAGCGCCCCTTTTCGATCCACTACTGAATCTTATGTTCAGCTTGTCATATCGAACTGTATGGCACTGAAAAAGGGTCGGTGGGACATGAGTGTTCCTCCTTGATCCACCAGTGAATACGAAATAGATCTATGATAGAAATGTGAATGGCCAAATGTAAACCATCCATGTAAACATTTTAGGTCCCCCTGCTTTCACCGTTTCTTTTCAATTGTTCTCTGGGCAATGGGCATGTCATTCCATTTCACATAATACGTTTCTCCCGATGTAAGAAAAGCCTTCAAGGTAAGAGTCTAAATATTTCCTTTTTAAGGGTTGAATATTGGACCAGACAGACTTATCTTGAGAGGCATCGGCAAAATGAAAATGCCAAAATTGATGAAAAATTGCCTCGTCTGATGTGGAAAGAACCCCCACTTTTTATTTGATCAATTTCAGTTCAACCTGAAAGAATATTACAATGCCCTCTTGGTGACGTAAAAAGCAAACATTCACGTAGGAACAGACAAAATTCCAGGGAAATAAATTGATATAACATGCGTGCACTGATTGTTGTAAAGTGGACAAAAGGATTATTGATTCTCAATTGTTAGATCTTTAACTGCTGAAGTGGTCCTTGAAAAGTGACTTTTAATGGTGCGCTTGCATACCAAAAATCTTAAAAACTAGGTTTAGATACTTTCATACTATCACGGCCAACAGAAAATGACGACTATTACCTTTGACTTGTCAGGCGATAATTCTTCAAGATCATCACTATAGTTAGTTACCATTCAATATTAATTTCTTTACACCTATGGAACTCTGAACTTCAAATTACGCGATTAAGGTTATTTATTTTACCCAGTACTCCATTCTGTTATAAATTAATTTTCGCATAAAAATAAACTAGTCTCAAACAGAATTCTTATGAGGGTCTGCAGAAAAGGTGCGCTGCCACTGGTCATAAGAAACTGTCATGATCGATGTTGGCAGAATTTTCGTTGGATTCCCCTCCATAGTGTCCTCTTCAAATGGAAAGTTTAATAGGTTAGAACTCTCTGCAGCCAGACAACCAATTTCTCAATTCAGGTTTTCTTTCAACGCCAGTCCTCTTGGGCAAGAATCTTCGCCGTTTCAAAGAATAATTCTTGGAAACAAATCTGGCAAAAATTAGATTATAGCATAGAGGCAACTTATCCAGGATCACGATTTTTCCTAAGTAGCGTAGACTGGATTTATACTTTGGTGCATTCAGTACTTTTCCTGACAGTATTACAAATTTATTTGAGAAAACATGATGTGATAAGTGCCGAAGTCAGAGACTGCTGAGTAAACTTTCTCACAAGGTTTCAGTCACAACTAGATTGCATTCAAAGATAAGTCAAGCAAATAACTCCTGAAGGATAATATCTCACTTTTTGTGGTAAGTCGGTCATCCAAATATGACTAAATTTCATCATAATAGAACAAAACCATTGTTAGATGAAGCATTATCTAGCATGATACACATGAACAGAGTAGAAAAGTTTACTGGAGTCTATTTAATTATTATTCTACCAATCTCATTTTGGGACATTAGGAAAATCCATAAAATATGTCGTGTTTAAATCGCGCATCTGATCTGTAAAAACAATTCAAGGGATGTACTACGGTGACAGCCGGTGAATTTCTTAAAACTGCCACAAAAAATGAAACTCATCAGTATGGAAAATCTTATTTGATTTTGAAGAGTGAAAGTAGATCTATTTCTTTCCGCATAGAGCGGCTTATTCAGTTATCAATGTCATAGTTTCTGATGTTCTTCTACCCCCCCCCCCAATTCAACATTTAATCCAAAGAATATTTCACAATTAAACAGTTTACTAAAACGGAGAGCTATTTGTCTATTCCTCCAATATAAACAAGCTACTATTGCAGTCACTCACTTCTAACATCTTGTGGGATAAGCGACAGTGGCGGTTAAAACATCTACAATTTATTTGTAGTAATGAAATAAATAAATCAGTCAGCAAAAGTCGTGTCTGGGGTCTGAAAAAGTTCACTTCATATCCTATGATAAGTAGGTCTTACCATTTCTCAACAGCTTACGATTTGCGTATCATAAATGAAACCTTGTGATTAATTATCATAAAATATAGTAAACTTTCCTGTCCAAACAAGAACATGACTTTTGTGACATTGTCTATTTACATCTTTATGACAAGTAAATCATAAGTGTTTCAACCGTTCTACCACCTCCGTTCTGTCTCTGTCGCTGCTCAGGACCAACGGGATTTAACTACTATGTTACTCACAGAATTCTAGGCTTATTTTAGAAAAAGTATACACGTGTATACCGTTTGGTTGTAGTACAACCTGAAGTCCTTACAATATATTATTAGTATCAAGGAGTGAAAGATTTCACTTTGGGGACTCGAAATATTGAAGTTGAAGATTGACCCAAACTTGGTGGCATTCAGTTTTTAGTGGAAGTCTCTATGGTGACTCTATGAGTAATGGCAGCCACTTTTGTGAATTCTGGTAATGTCTGTCATACAAGATGGCTGACAACATGTTGAAATTGAAGATTGACCCAAACTTATGTTCAGTCTATGAGTAATGGCAGCCACTTTTGTGAATTCTGGTAATGGCTGCCATCCAAGATGGCTGACAACATCTTGAAGTTGAAGATTAACCTAAAGTTAGTGGTGTTTGGTTTAATTCAAAGTCTTTATGTTGAGTCCATAGATGTACATGTCAACTACTGCTCACAGAGGAGACCTCTAACACTCTGTTATGATCTATTTACAAAACTGAAGCAACATGCAGGACCTCTTGGCAATGCACCAAGAGGTGTTTGCCCCATTGCTTATTATACACTTTCCTTGAACATTTTTGGTAAATATATACACACAAATACTGTAAATTTCATTCAGGTAGACTACAATACATTCTAGTAAAGTTTCATTTCAGGCATTTTTATGAAATTTGAAAAAGTTTGAAAAATGATGATATGCAACGCTTAGTGGCAGCCATTGAATGAAGAGGCAAAGTGTGGCTTTACTTTTGGCTGCTGTGTTAGAGGTCTAGGTTTTTTCAAGTGTGGCAGGTACACCAGCAGCTGTAAGTGATACTGCAACAATTTTCTCTGTACGAGTGACAATTCTATGGTTGAGTCTGTGAGTGATGACAGCCACTTTTGTGAATTCTGCTTATAGCTGCCACCCAAGATAGCTAACAAGGTGATAGCTGATCAAAGATGGTCATTGAAGGTCATCTGTAGCCAAACTGGAATTTTGAGTATTTCTGAGTTTTCCGATGTTCATTTCAATTGCACCTGGCATAAAATAATATTTTTCATCTCATGTGGAAAAAATTCCCAAATATTCTGAATAACCAGTTCGTAAAGCAATAAAATAACTCTCGAGTCACCAACAGTCTTGACGAATATCAGTAACATGCCACAGGCTTATTTAAAATTAGACTAACATCTGTCTCACCTGGAGTTGCAAAAAGCAACAAGCACGTATGCTTTTGTGTGTACACGCGTAAAGGTCAATATGTTAAAAACTATGGATATTCGATTTGATTTAATCGTATATGATGCCTCAATGTTAGAGCCAGCTGTGTCCAGTTCAATGCGCAATATGAATCTGAATAGGATTTCATCAAAATATTGTAGTCTTCTGCAAAAAGTACTTTTTTGTAAATCCTGGACATTGTTTGATAATATTTGTAAAAATAATTTTAAAAAATAGGACATGATGTTAGAACAAATTAATCATAATTCCACAGCGGTTTTTTATGAAAAGTAGACACGAATTCCACACTGTATTTCATTACTTCTCCCATCTTTAAAGCACTCACGCGAAATTAAGAAACAGTCATACAATGCTTAAACATAAAGAAATCGAAAATGTCAGAAGTGAATCAGTAAAATTTAAGTTTATAACAATAAAGTTTCCCAGATTGGAAGGTTATCAAATCAGTGCGCAAGAAAATGAAATCGCTGAACAATTTATTTATTGGCAGTGACAATTCCCCATGTAATGTGCTGACGAGGTTTTAAATATTAAATATTACATTGAAAGGATCGCCCTTTTTTAGGTAATAGAAGACGTTTTAGTCTTCTACAGAATTCCGCGTTCATATAAATTGAACTTCAAGAGAGCACTGAGTTCGATTATTCATCTTTTCTTCAACCTGGGTGATTACATCCGGACTTAATAAATGAGCAAATCATTTTCCAATGCAAGCTGCCGTTTTATTCCTGTCTTTACTATTTTAAAACTTTTCTACTATCAAGGAGAAGAAAAGTCTACTGCAATCTTTTCTTTCTTCCTTTTCGGGATTATTTTGGAATAACTAGCTAAAATATGCCGCTGTTTTTAACTTTGGATAATGTTTTAAAAGCAGGTATGCTACAAAGTTCTCGTTCAATTTATCGACTTGATTCATTACTTGTAATTCAAAACCCTAATATGGCTCCTCCACTCCCTCTTCGTCCATTTTCCGTTTCACGAAGTATTTGTAATGTATTTATTAATATCTAATTATGTTTATCAAATTTTCAATGTCAGTACAATGAAAAATACTGTCAATGATATCTAATCATGCCAAGATTATTTTTACTCAACAACACCGGTGTTATCTACGTCAGATTTGCATTTTTAGCCTGCCTATTTCACACATAATAACAGCTGAATCTCTCCATTCAAATTACAATTGAGTGAAAGAAATTACGGATATTGATGAATATTTTGGCAGGATAAGTTCATATCTTTACTTCGGTTTAATTGGCCGATATTTCTTAAACAGTTTCTGCACCTATTATTGCTTATTTTTGTTTCTCATACTCAGTAGGTGATTTTGAACTGGGTACCAGAATGTCAATTTTCCATCCATATTACCATTACACAGTTTATCCACACTTTGCAAAGTTGTGAAATGACCTTTTACTTAATTGTGTCGCATGAACTGGTAAAAAGCCGGTGGTCTATGTGGAAAATACAATTTTTTTCCAATACGAAAATAGATTACATTGCACAGGTTCAAATCTTTTCAAACAACCATACGAGAAATCACATGCAAATTTCTTGTTATGGGTTTTAGGAATTCCGTCTTGGAATAAAAACAAGAAATTCCTATTCCATGTCATGCCGAAACCTAATATTCTCCTTGATTGAGTAACATTGAACCAGACAGAAAAGTCTTAAATGGAGAGAGTGCTGGCAATGTTTGAATATTGTCGTGTCTGAGGTAAAAAGGAAATTCTCTCCCTGTGATTGACAGAAAAATGTCACAATCAAACAGAGATGTGATAGTCTCCGAGTAAATGTGAAATAAATTGTTTAACAGGTGAAAGATCACATTGCGTACTTTTGAGAGCTGCATGAACAGTAAAAGAGGTATTATTATGCCTTTGTAAATATAACTTCACACGAGGCTGTTTCTCCCCCTCTCGGGAGTCTCGCTCTTTCTCTGGAAGTACCGAGATCTCTTTCATGCAGTCTGAATTTGTATGTTCACATGCAAATTTGACAAAAATAGACAAATTCTACACCACTCTCCAATCTACACCACTCTACCTCTTTTACTGTCGTGCCAGTAGAACAAGGAGGCGCGCCTACTGGCAGTCAACCTTAACACTAGCCTCTCCTTCCGGGTGGAGAGGCAGGCAGCTGTAGCCAAAAACGCCTAAATGCACAAACCTCCTAACCTCAAGGTTGGTGGCGGTCACACAGGTACTTACGGTAGTCTAGCACACGGAGTAATTATGCAAAGAAATAACAACAAGACAGCAACTTCAGTTGAAGCAGCCGCAAACCTGTGAGGAGAACCTTTTGCCTACCAGCCTTGTGTCTCTAACAGCGGCAGCTGAGATGCGTCCACTGTCAAGAGAAAGGTGCCAAGTGCCCAGAGTTCAGAGTCGTGCCTGCTTTTATACGAGGTGTGACATCATGATGGAAAGGTACAATGGAACATTATGGGCTCGTCAATGCGAGAGCCTCCTATTGGCTAGGCACGCCCTGATCACGTGAAGCAGGTGTGATGTTAGGGCGGGAAAGCCTTTCATTGGTCCAGGGCACCCCAGCAACCATGACGTCAGTGACGTACCGGAGGTGTCCCGTAAGGACCGCAACGTTCATACGATAGGCATTCTGGATTAGATCCAGAATGCCTCTAAAGTTCCTGTAAGGCCTCTGCCCGTGCAAAGGAGAGCTTGCTCTCCTAAAGAGAAGGCCTGCCGCCTTCAAGGAAGGCACTTGCAATCTGGAAATGGAGCCTCTCTGATAGAGGCCACCGTTCCCTACCTAGGCTGGCATACAAAAGAGGGGCCGCCTTTTACAGCGGCGCCACACATATATGCATGATTTTCGGGTGCTAAAATCATCATCCCGCGTTGGTTTGCACGCCACCTACTGCCAAAATTTTAAATTCACAAGATGTCACCTCTATACAAGTTACAAACACATTTACCAGGGGTACCACCCTACCCTCACCTCCACCCTGTCCTGGCTCTGGAAGGGGGGGGGGGAGGGGGAGGGGAGGACTTTCTTCTTTCCATTGTTTTCAATTGATAAGTATTGCCAGCGTTGAGTCTGCTATGACACTGCCGCTCAGTGTAAACTGATCCTTACTCATACCAAGCGCAAGTGATCCTTTTTGTTTTGCAAATTGCCCTTTTATTACTTTTCTTCAAATAACAATAATTTCAATAACTGGCTTTAACCTTGTTACATTATAAGTTCACATCATGTACAAATCAAGAGATGGAGTGGACTTTAACAGTTTACAGTCGACAGAATAAATTTTCAAAAACATGAATATAAAAAGAAATTAATGACCCTGACTTTCTACTCTCCAGTTTCTTTTTTGCTTGAACCATATTTTCAATTGAAAATTAAATACGCAATCAATAAGTTAGGAAATCAATAATGTACAAGTCTTTTGCATAAAAATAAGAAAGATAGCACTTTCCACACAACTACAAGGAAAAGAACACAAAAAAGTATTTTTGCGTGAGAAGTAAATGACCAGAATTGAGAAAGAATAATAAGCATTGGCACAAGGCAGTTCATTTGAAGAGGCAATTACATGTAGTTTTAGCACTTTCAATTTATGCTTATTCTTTCTTCCCTTTTACGTTCATTTTCTACATCAAAAACTTTTCTTGAAATACTGTAACAGGTGTTAATATAGCATTTACAAATTGTAATAACTTCATTCCTTTATCACTAACATATGCAACTTTGATTATTTGCTACAATTTTACATTTTGGAAATCGGCACCTCCTTTATTCATTTGAACAGTATCACATGCATTGTTTATTGAATCTGATTCGTTAATACAATCGTGTAAGCTAATCGTGAGCAATGCTATCTACACACAAAACAAATAACTCAAATATGTACACTTGTGATGACACTATGAGCATAATAGACCACTCACAGAGTAAAAAATGTACCCCAATATATGAACTGCGTTCTTTCCTCAATCAAAATACTGTCAAGATTCCTTTTCCTTTAATTTGGATCAAAACGTCTAAACAACTCTTAGTGGACATCCTTATCCACGGAGATCAAAACTACTCTTAATTAGTCCTTTAAAAACGGGCATCCTTTTCTACATGTAGAAAACTCAAAATACATATGTCACAGTGAAATGATAGGCATAAACGCTTCCTTGAGTTACTGTTACGATGGAAGGAGGGAACCAAACACAATTTTCAAGTACCTCGTTAAGCCAGAATCACCACACAAGCATACGTACAGGAATGTATGATGCTGTGTGAATCTAGTAAACTGTAAAATATACCCATGTGCAAAATGGGTATCCAAACTGTCTTCAACTGTTTCGAAAGTTTAACAGACTACGTCACACCAACAATCGAGGATAACCCTCATTCCAATTCAGACCCAAGATGAGCACTGATGTCAGAACAAAACTGTAGAGTAAGGCAGAACTGTAGCTTCTATTCACTCGCGACGTGGCCCTTTAGTGTCACTGCTACCTACTTCTTGCGTATCTGTACACGCCGTAACCTACGCCGGCAGCAATTGCCATGCCGACTGCTATTTTCAACCACACGCTGGAATCCGTCTCATACATGCTTTTCAAATGTCTGAAACAAAAAACGACAGTTTCACTTACGAGTGAAGAGGGAAATTGGTGAATCTAAAATTAAAAAGCACAATGACCTTGAAAAATACAAAAGAATACTTTCGTAATTGCGAAGAGTCACGGAGAAAAAATAAAAACTGCAACGAGACTTTTGAATTATATCAAATCAGTATTACGCTTCGCTGATATTGCGCAAATAAGATGCCGCCAAGAAAACGCTTTCAAATAGTTTTTAGGTACACAGTCCCTTCCTGCCACACACTTATTTTTTCCATGTTTGATAAAATTAATGTCACAATTATTAATATTTGAACATAACTGAGGTTGATTACAGACTACAAAGAACTGAAAATACATCAGACTGGTGAAATATGTGTAATTAGTGGATGGGATACTGCTAGCATGCCGTATCAGTATTATTCTATGAGAACAAACTGAGGAAGCATACACAGCTCATAATGCGCCAACCGTATTCGAAGACGAAAATGTAAGATATAATAAAGTGCCACAAAAGTTTTCTGGTAAGTTTCCACTTTAAAGGTTGGGAAAGAAAAACGTAGAAACACAGAAACAGGAGGATCAGATGCAATGAACAACTTTCACAAATTCACACTTCTTTTTTTTTTTTTATCTCGTTATAAAACTGTCTGTGAAATGCTTTATTTTTTTCTCCAAAAAGCTTCATATCGTAACCGTTCCTTTTCACCGATTCATGTGAAAGTTGCTCTTTAACCGTACATTAAATATGGTGTTTGTTAGCAAAGAAAATGAGTATGCAAGTAGCCTACTTGTAACATATAATTAATATTTCCCACTTTATTTTTTAAAAAGTTTCATGATGGATATCTAAGTTTTTAATGTTTAGGCTTTTCCACGTGGCATCCAAATTAAAATGAATCACCATGGGAAAAAATTCAATTAGCCCCAAGACTAATTTAAAACTAAACTAAATACTAAAGAATCACAGAGGAATAAATTTAGTGAAATAAAGTAAACCCAGACGCCTCCACTAGAAAGGCAGAAAAGACTAAGGTCAAGATTATGAAGAAATGAATCTCCAGTGCAATAAATAAGTTAAAATTACGTAAATGATACTGAAGAAACTGAGTAGTAAGCGTTCTCGTAAGCTATCAAAATGTGGGACATAACATGTAATAAAATTTTATTTCGTTCATTTAATTGAAAGATTTGAAGTCTGCTGTCTTCCCACATTCCAATAGGCCGACACTACTTAAACAGAGAAGGGAGCACACTACGAGGCACACTGTGGGAAAATGGTTATGAATTGAGCACCTGATTCGGTCCTGCAACCACAGACCAGGTGGCTGGTGCATCATGAGCATGTGTACCACGTTTCCAAGTTTGCTGCAATAGGCCAACAGAAACGATTCCTTTAGAATTTTGTCTGTTAATTTTTAAAATTTCCTCATTGCTATTATTCACGACTTTAACATACTCATACTTAAAAGGTAAACCTAAAAGGGGTGAAGTTAATCACAAATATTTGTTGAACACTACTTCCTGGAACAATCTGCGAAAAATGTGAATAGCACGGCATACCAATAAACTACACAAGAAGCTTGGAGCAGAAAATGGCAGTGAAATCTTGCTGAATTTTCCTTATGGCCACAATATTTCGGCAAACGTACACTGCAATTTTGCTACAGAGTCCAAAATCACAAGGGAATACCAGATCATGAGATGCTTAAGAGTGGTCCGTTTCATACAGAAGCTAGGAAAATGCATTGTGAGGCTTACGGATATGCAGCCATTGTTGTTAACTTGATGTAGATGTCTTTGTTGATTCGATCCACACATGTAAACATCTGGGGCGGTGGAAGTTTGTGCTTATGACAGAACTGGGCGGGTTGTAGCTCGTAGTCTTGCACTACTGCGGTTTGATCTGCTTTTGTTCCGACAATCAACACTGGCAGTTTGTTCTCGGCGAAGTATTGCTACAAGGGAATACATTTTACTCTGAAGAAAGACTAATGTAACAGGTTGTACTTTTCTGTTTTGTCAAGTCAAATTAACAATAGCTTTGGAATCAAACTGATGCACGTACCTTGTATATCTTTGCGCAATACTCAAAGGATTTTGGATTCGTGACGTCATAAAGCAGACACGCCACATCACACGCGAGTTCTGGTCCTGTCAGAGCGTCTGTTAGTCCCAAGTCCATTTCATGCAACTACAAGTAAAATGGTACATTCTTACTGTCTCATGCAGATGTTGTTCCACTACATCTGTAGGCCCCTAATCAATGCAGATCATCTGTTTCGAATGAATTTGTTAGCAGACATTACCAGAAAGTATTTGTCCTGACCATAAACTGTCACCATATTGATGGTAAAACGAGACAGATTGTCTTTGTTTAGTGTAGCACAATATTTGATATTTCTCCCCAATAAACCTTGCAAAAAGGCAGTCTACAAAGGAGAAAACTAAATTGTCAAAAACATCAATATGAAAGTATCGTTACCGATTTTAAAGAGATTTCAAAGAACGTAGTATGTATCAATGTACCTTTCCGACACCTTTCGGTCCTATTACATGACACTGGAAAACCATTCGAGATGTCTGCTTCTTCTGAAGATCAATTCTCTTGTCCCGAGTTACTGTAGTAAGAAAAATACATGTAAGAAATTAGTGGTCTTTTCTATCCTGGGTTACAATGAGAAATGAACTTAAAGTTGTAAGGCTTCTTTTCCTACATCTCACAACCAATCTACATTTCAGGAATGTGGTATATTCTTAGTCAGTTCTATACATACCATGTATTGCAGAAAGCTGAGTATCATGTTCGTACATGTACCCCAGATAAGCGAGGTATTCCAACACTCGTTGTACGTCGAGATATGATGTCAACCTATGACAAAACCTTTTTTTGGTATCAACGTTCTATTCATACATGTCTGTCATCGATTTTATTTGATAATTTCTGCAAATTACTTTAAGCTCAACAAAGGAATAGGAAAACATGGGAGAAATACGGTTCTTACGTCCATTGTCCCAAATAACCTTGGTAGTTTATCCACCCTTGGGCATTTGTACACACGGTATTATTGACATCGGGACCCCATGGCATAATTGGACATGTACTGAAGAGGTTCGTGAGTTCTGTGGGCGACAAACAACCATCTCTGTCCTCATCGTATTTCTCGAAAAGTGAAGCAAAGAACTGGTAACCCTGATGCGTCAACTCAGTTGAACTTCCGGCAGGTACCTGGTGTCCAGATAACATAACCACTTATGATGAATGCTTCTTCGTGTTATTTTAAAGTTTATTCAAGCAACCATTTAGGCATTGTTTCCTAGATAGAACAAAGCACCAAAAAATGCCTACCTTCAAATGTGGGAAGATGTAGTCTTTATTCAACTGAAGATTGTCGTCATAACCAAACTTTCGTAAAACTGTCCACGTAGTTTCGTGACGACCTCTTTGAATAAATAACGTGTGCAGGAAAAGAAACCCTGAAACATTTCGAACAATGACATCCCTTTGAATTACGCTGAACTCATAAAACCTTATCCGGTAGCTTCGACAGAAGGGTTCAATGAATTAACAAACCTCTTTCCGTAATGCCGTCCCTAACAATGCCGTCAGTTATGTGTTTCCGAACAACAGCTTTAACATCTTCCAAGGCCTGAGGCTGGAGCGGCACATTAAAGCATCGACGCTACAAATTAAAGATTGGAGTGTGTCTTTCAGACTAAGCCATCCATAACCAGAAAGGCCGATCTTACCACAATTTTGATGAAATAAATTACTTAAACATATCAATTCCATTCGATTAACACATTGGAAATGTTGCAACAAATACAATTTTATTGGGTACAGTACTTCTACATGGACAGACTTACTTGAAATTGATAGATCTCTTTATCATTTTGAATCCCATCGTTGTCTAAATCACATATCTGAAATAGGTAGTTCAACATTCACTGCTTAGTTGATTGAAATAAATGAAAGGTAATATAGTGTAGTATTCTTGAAAAAAATTCACTCAGATGACACAGAAATAAGACGGAAACAAACAAAGCAGATCACCTTAAATATTCTCCTTAATGCTGCCTTACATTTAGGAGTTAACTGCAATAAAAATCCATTCAAATTGAAACAAAAATGGTAATTTTGCAACACCTATCGGCAATATGACAGTAATATCACAACCGTTTAAATAGGTCTTTAATTCCGTGCTTTACAATATTGGACACAAACTTACGTACCTCTTTCTCGTCTGGATTATACAAAGCAGCAGTGGGATGAAGGACTGCTTTTTGTGCATAGTAAAAGACCTCACTGATGTTACGCAGCGTCTTTGCGGAACACTGGCAATATGAAATGTGCAATGAAGTTGACATTTTTGCTAAATGAAACTTCCGACCATTCGATGGTAGCTCCAAGCTTGTTGCTTAATTCTGTAAATTATGAACAAATAGTTGTGAAAGCTTTGTTCGAAGCATTACTTTGTCTTACCTCGACACACGTTTCAACTTCTGCATATTCATTCATGATGGGCAATATTGTCTGAAAAGAAATCAGGAAGAATAATTTACTGTTATCTTAAGCTTTGACAAATAACCTGAAGTAAAGCGGCCGAACATAAGTACACTATTTTCTCAAATACATCCTGATCTAATGATATCGGAAAATGAAACTGAACATTGCACAGGGATTTCACCTCCATACTGCTCACTTCCATCAAATCTGATTTGTTGCCAACCAATATCACTGGTCGTCTATGTTCTTCTGGAAGAGTACGTCTCAACAAAGGCAACCAGTATTCACGAATCTGATAATAAAACGACAGACATACCGCGGCCAATGTAAAATAGACTTCTTGCAGTGGAAAACGCAATCTAAAATATTTCATAGAAAATAAGTTGCTACATACCCTATCAATTGTGGATTCATCTTCTACTGAATACACTATGCATATCACATGCGCCTACAGAAAATATAGATCATACATATGTTTTTCACGAGCAAACATAATGTAATAGCAACACTTTAACAAGTAAGCCGTGAGCTTACGATAGACATGTTCTGTGGACGATAAATGTCATTTTAAAAATTACACATAACATTTGGTCCTCACAAACTAGCTTGTTGTTTAGAAAGTCTCACAAAACCAGTCTAATTACTAAGGTTTTGTTGTTCTCTGAATTTGATATATAGTGTGGACTGCAAAGCCCCTTCCGACTACATAAGTAAAGTCATTCAAGAACAGCTGTGCAAAAAGAAAAAAAACTTTCGTTGAAGTAATACAAAAAACAACACTTGTATACTTACCCTGATGATCTCTTCTATTAATGCGCTCTCATCTTGTTCTTGAGCTAAAAATAATATGTTTTTCAACATTGAATGTGTTTTTTTAAAATTAACATTGAATATGTTTTCTGAAAATTGCAAACTTATCCAATTGGAAAATCGGATATGTTTTCCAAAGTAAACATATTCGGTATCTTAGCACTATCTCAGGTCCAATTCTTAATCTCAAGCAAGAAGGATCTACTCAGTACCCACAGCAACAGGATCGTAGAAAATTAAATCTCAAGGTAACCCTTTCTCTCTTTTTTAAATTCAGTGAAATATGAGTTTACTGAGGGAATTGGCGGAAAGCATGTGTGAAATCGCAGATTAAGGTCTGTGAGTGGTAGTAAAATAAAAAGTCAAATATCAACACATGGCATACCTGAGTAATCAACTATGTGAGTTGGCACCTTCTCCGGAGTAACATCTGCCGGAATTGTTATTTCCTCTGCCCTAGCTGGTACCTGGGACGTAAAAGGCAGCATATAGATTCATGTAGACACTAAATGGATGTTTGCCAGGTGCTCGAAGAGAAGTTGTAATTTAAAAAATACTAACCTCGTCTGGAAATTCTTCACTGACTAACGACAAAATTAGAGATGTTTTACCAACTCGTGCTGCAATACAAAAATGGATTGAAAGGCATGTTTGGAATGTACTATTGGCAATTACATGGAAATCTCTACTGTCAAAAGTAATACTTACGTTCTCCAACGAGTAGGATTCGAACGTCCTTTCTCATATTTTTCAGGTCACTTAACAGCGACCAATGACACTGTACTTTCCAATTCAATAAGCGCCAAAACCCTCCCGAGGCTGTTACAAACCGGCGGGCATTTTCAAGGACATAAGTTGGAAGACATGTCATTCACATGTTTGAGATTGAGGGTTCAAGTATCAGCTGTCAATATAGTCTACAGGTAATGAAGACACGGTGGCATATACTCTTAGCTTTTATTCCATTGCAAATATTCAATAAATTTGAACTTTTCTTAAAATTTCAAATTATCCTCGAGTTTGGCCGGAAATCAATTTGTCCGTGCTACGCATGCGCAATAATTTTCTACCAATCAAATAGCTGTTAAGGTATCCCATAAGAGTGTGAGGATCGTACAGAACGTTGGATCCAATGGGAAGCTTTCCCTTTGGTCACATGACGTTTTGGTCACATGTGTAAACAAAAACATGTGGAAATTAATGGCAACCCTAAATCCTTGCAATACAAATGCAATACAATAAATGTGCTAAAATACTTAAAAATACTTCTTTTAAACTGAATTCCCTCTCCCAAAATACACAAAAATAAACTTTTATCACTAAAAAAACTATTTATTTTAATCTG
>JBCAUG010314069.1:0-17421 GCA_038406175.1 Haplosyllis leylae | reverse complement strand
ACTTAATTCCCTGGGGATAGGTCGGCTACGCAGCGGGCAGTATGCCTCTTGCGTTCACGCAGGAGGACTTTCTTGTTCACAATAATTTCAGGAACTGTTTGGTAATCAAGGGGTGGAAGTAGTGGTGTCTTATCTGAAGATTGATCCCCAACTCTTGACCAGTGGACTTGGCCACCACAGACTGATGCTGACAGCTGTTGACTGTATTTGGTAACTTAATGGCTTAATTTTTTGTTTGTGGTGGAGAGGATGGAGTTTTGAATAGTTTCCATCTTAGATCGATTTGTAGCATATCGAGAGCTGAAAAGGGAGCGCATTTCATTTCAGGTGCGCTGTAGTTGGTTGTTACGTAACCGAGGACGAATTCTTGGAAAAAGAAGGCGTGTTCCTCTTAATCGATATACTGGAGGTGAGTTTTCATACTTGGTTTACTATTGTTGTACGTCTTAAGTTGTGAGTTTAGTTTCTATTTCATTTCTCAAGATATATAACAATGTTCCTCTGATTCTGAATATTTTCTTTTAAATTCAGAAATGCCCGAAAAACATGCACAACTTAGTGTTAGGCTGCTTGCTGGACTTGAGCGAAAACGCAAAAACCGTACCTCACATAAACGCTTGGCGTGGTAATGGTGACATATCTGCAGCCCATTTACTCTGTGATATTTGGAGAAATGAGGAACGTGACATGAAAGTGAATCGTGACAATTCTGGTGCCATATCAGGTATTTTACCAATACCGAATGAAAACATGAAAACACAGAAAGGGTACAATTTAACTAGGCTGTAAAAATTAAAAGTGATGAGTATTATGATTCACTTTTGTAGATGTAAAGAAACCACTAATGGGTGATTTGCAAGAGAAACAAGGAGTTATACCCTTACCAGCTGATGCGCCAAGCCAGGCTATTGTAGATGTGTCAGAAAATATGAGAGCAAAAATTTACGCTCTTTTCTGTAAACTAGGTACGATATAAATTTTCATTAAATACTACTCTGAGACAGCATAGTCATTACTTGGACATTCCTAGTTTTTACAACCTGTACCGTGGTTCTTTCAGGTTTCATCGAGTTGCCAGGACTGACAACTGAAGATCACGTCACTCTCACTATTATTGAACATTACCTTGACTTTAAGGTAAGAGAACTTAATTACATTGAATTGGATGGTTTTGTATGACACGTTCATAATTTCTCAGGTATTTACCATATATATGATAAATAGTTCTCTTAATACGCATCCGAATCATTGGTACTTAACTAGTTGGGAGAAGTTTGGTCTGAAGTAATCACGGAGTTAGAAGAAGATAATATTCGACCAACTACCCCAGACAAGGAAGCACTTGAGGCAATATCTCGCACAGTGGATGAAAGAGCTGAACACGTGCAGGAAGTGCAAAGAGAACTCTTGGATGCTCAATTGCAACAAGATCTGATCGACGAACAAGAGTTTTATGCAGAGGTAAATTTGTAAAATGTCTTCCCCAATTCAAACCGATTTTTAAATTCAATCTTTTGGTAAAATGACCACAAATTGTGAGAAATTAAAACCAAAGGAGAAATAAAGACGTGAATTAAAGGAAAGGGGAAGGATTTCTACCATAAACCGACAACGTAAAAGAAGGTACTAAAACAATTTTTTTTTCAGATACGTGAGAATCATAGACAGAAAGAAAAGGCCATACACGACTTCCACGATTACATAGCTCGCACATCTAATTACACACTTCTCCTGGTAAACTTTGAGTCTAATCCATCAAAACAAATAATTTAAGAGTTTGTGGACAAAAGGTCTGCTCTTCACGAGAAACAACAAAAGTGATACAAAGAATTAGATAATTATTTTCTGAACATGATGTTATACTGTCATCTTTTTGTCTTATTTTAGGCAGCTAAACAAAGACAAGAAGCTTCAATTGATGCGTCAAGGGTTCAAACAAATTACAAAACATCGTGAGTGTCACTTTCTCATCTTTAGTTATTCCTAATTCGGCCCATTCCGTACGCGCAATCGGTCAGTAAAGGATACTTCCAAAGTATTGCCCTCCGAAAAAAAAATAGTTTGAATTGGAGAAGACATTTTACAAATTAAACAGTCAAAAACGTTAACTACATATTTTCTTTTTGTTTTTCAGAGAAACATTTCACAACACAGAAATTCCAAATCTCCAGTCTACTGTAAGTATCAATCACGTAAAAAGTCCCTTTTTGAACCATCGCTTTTCTTTGACCTTTTTGAAAGTTGTTTTACAAATGACACTTGATATGACAAATATATCCTTTAAACTCCCTTTTAAATGACAATTCACTGAACATCATATTACTTATTCTCACAAAAATTTCTTTCCTTAATTGTTTTGTACAAAAATTACTTTAGGATTGTGTCATGTTCTTCAAAACCTTGTTTCGTTCCTTCTCAAATCCCTAACTTTCCATGAGAATAGCACAGCTCTTCGAACAGCAGTTCCGCCGAAACTTATAACTTTCAAATGAGTTCTGATTGAATATAAAGTCTCATTTCAGACATTTAGTGGTCGGAACGTTACGATTGAAAGCACGCCACTGGAATTAACCGGAGGTATGCTTTCTGACTATGACCCAACCACTGGTACTCTGAGGAGAAGGGCATTACATGGAGATCCAGATAAGGTATATATACTTTGTTTGACTTGCGTTGCAGATGACCTTCTCGTAGATTCAGAAACACTTTAAAATTATTAAGTAAATTTAAGTAGTCTTGATTGAGACATCACGTGCTTTAATATTTTATGTTGGAAGTTCAAATCAACTGAAATTGAAAGATAAAAATGAAATTAAGTAAATGTTGCTGATTCACTCGACACAGCAAATCTGAATTTAAATTTCTGTCTCAGGTTCTGTTGTGATGGGCAAAGAACCCCATTTTAAAGTAAATATCAAAATTATATCTTGCTTACTTGAAAAAAAAAGACTGTTTGTTTCTTGTCTTAGGATTCGGATGAATCCCAACTTCTGGGTGATGAGACTGGTTCCCGAGAACATATTGTTAGTCCAGAAACACGGATGGAAGAAGCTCTGAAAGCTCTCGATGTTCTGACTAAAAGCGACATCACTGAACTGAAATCATTGGCGGCGCCACCCCAACTTGTAAAACATGTCATGGATGCTGTTTGCGTACTAGTGAACCAGCAGTAAGAAAAATTAATTTCACTATTTCTTGATATCGAGAAATCGATTGGTTTTCCCGGTAAAAACAGACCAAGATAGACCCCATATCCGAGTAGGCACGGGGACCCACCCCCTGATCCCCAGATTTGGAGGCGCCATTGTACAAATTGGGAGTTAAAAAAATGAATGTTGAGGCCCTAAATTTACATTTTTTACCCCCCCCGTACCAAGAACGACGATAGGTTATATTTTCAGTTTGTTTGTCTGTCCACCAGGGGTGGGGGTGGGTAACCTGGATCACTGGTCCCTGGTCTCTGGTCCCAGGTCCTATCTGGGGGTTGGGGGTTGGGTACTCATATCCCTATCCTACCCTGGTACCCAGTCAGGTCTCAGGACAGAGGTACCCCCTGACCCTCCCCCAGCCAGGACCAGGACAGGGGTACCCCCACCTCTCCTCCCCCACCACCCCTTCCCTGATCTCACCCCTCCCCCCTATTGTTCTGTACAACAGAACAGTAAGGGGGAAGGAAGGGGGTACCCAGTCAGGTCTCAGGACAGGGGTACCCCCTGCCCCTCCCCCTGGGCCAGGACCAGGACAGGGAGTATCTCTCACCCCTCCCCCTACCCCCTCCCTCCAAATTCTGGATCCGCTACTGATCTGTTTACTTTGTAACTTCAGTAAAAGAAGGTCATATGGAAACAACGAATATTTTTGAGCTGGCTCAAAATTCTTGTTTTATTACGAGCTGAAAGGAAAGGCAAATGATATCTTTATCATTTTACAGACCCAGCTGGAATTCAGCAAGAATGCTGTTGGCGGATCCATTCTTCATCGGAAAACTGATAGAGTTTGTTCCAGACTCCATTACAGATGCACAGTTGAAGAAATTGACACCGTACATCAACCATCCCGAATTTGTACCAGAAAGAGTGGCTGTTGTCTCAAAGGTAAACATTTGCGAAATTTCATACTTCAGTTAGCATGGTGTAATTTTTTGCTTTGGATAAAAAGATATCATCTGGGAAACTGGGAAACACTTTCATATTTTCCTTCTTTAACACGTGGCACCTCATTAATATATTTTTACTTAGTGTAAAAATACATGGAGTCAGTGACTTAAAAGAGCCATCCAATTGGCGTATTTTTTTCCAGTCTGCAGTGGGTTTGTGTAAGTGGGTACGAGCCTTATATGTTTACGCAAAAGCGTCAAGAGACCTTCAGCGCACTAAAGCCGAAGAAATGAAACGTCATCAAAAGCAACTCTTACTGAATATGAAAGAAGACAGGTAATTTAAAGTGATTTCAGATAATTCATGCATGTCAACTTTTGAGGATTTTCAAGGAAATCTTTTTGTTCAATACATTCTTTATCACTTCATTGTAGACATGACACTATGAAGGAATTCGTGGATTAATGGAATGAGAGGCTCATCTTGGTCCGTTGTTAAAAGAAAGAACTTGTCTCCCTTTCATACGAAGGGACTTCGTTCGGGAGATCGCCATGAAATAAAGTTTATGAAATGAATTTGATTCCGTGAGATGACACTAAGAAAAAGTTTTCATGCAAATATGACTTTCGACCCTTCAAATGCAATCGCCTTATGTAAGAAGTGTTGTATCAAATCCATTCTTTACGAGATCTTAATTGCAAACTCAGTCTGAACGCACGCCCATTCTTTATTTAACTACATACAGTGTGATGGTCCATATCTTATCAATTTTCTTTCCTAAATGCAAAATTTTACTTTTATTACTTGGAAAACTATTTTTCACGGCGATAGAATGATGTATTGATATGAAATGTCGGAAAATATGACTGTTTCAGGCTCAAATTCGTTTCGGTTTGCCGTAAATAAAAAGTGTTTATGGCCGCCACTTTTTGAGTGTTAAGATAAAGCTATGTTTACACTTAACGCCTGTTGTTGCGTCAATGTCAACATGTGCGTCAAGTTTTGTTTTGAGTGAATGGTGGTGCAAATGCACATGCATGGGTTCAAACCCATTCTCTGCATCAACATTTTCATCACCGTTAATCCAATGTTAAGGTTGATGCAAACATTGACGTTGACGCAAACGCAGACGGAAAATGTGAACAGACCATAAATTGCAATGTACCTTGAGTCATCTGCACACAGGATTGTTAGAAAGTATTTTAAAAAGTTCGAATTAAATCTATAAACAGTTTGGAATGTCATAGAGGAAGTGTTGTTTTAATTGTCCTTTCTGTTGTGTCATATCAAACTAGAAATTCTGTCATAAGTTCTAAAGTTCCTTATATCAATATGAATATTATTGTGTACATATGAATATTCAATCGGCTGGATTGCCGGCTATCTGTGATATTTTGCAACCTTTTAATTAATTTTATGCATAAATAATAGAAAATAATCTCACTGTCTCAATCATAATTAATAGCAACAATACAGGAACAAAAGGTCATACTCGACAGAAAAATACAACAGATTTATTTTACAAAATTTCAAAACAAAGTACAAAATAGTTGTGATATCTTTTGAAAACCCAATTTTGTGTGCTAATTATTTTATTACGATTAGTTCACGTTAAACAATTATTCAGTTCGTTACCTGAGCAGGTGAGCACCATGTTTAAATTACATAACAATACTGATGCGATTGTCGCGGGGTTTTTTGACATTTAGTATACAAATATATAATACTAATTTCAACTAGTATCACTCCTTCAAATGCAATCGGCATCAAATCCATTTCTTTATGAGATCTTAATAGCAAACTCAGTCACTTGGAATGAATGCACGCTCATAAATAATACTAATTTCAACTGGTATCACTGATACAAACAAAAACTACCCTTTGAAACCTAACTTGGATATAAAATGTATACAGAATTGCAAGACCCCAATGTCCATTCTCAGTTTACAATGTCGCTGCATTTCGATTGATAATAAACTAATCAAGAGATATTCTAACACTCTCAATCCTTCGTATGTAATTTATAGAATCCATAAATTGTGGTGGTTCCCATGAGAAATTATGACCCTCTAACTTCAGAGGTGACTGCTAAATTTTCAGGCAAGAAACATTTCCAATGCAAGTCAATGGACGGGACGATTGTGTTTGACACGTTTCGGTTTAAAAAATGAGTCAGCCAAATGTCAACAGTCGAGTTTTTCCATAATGTTTTCATCTAATTCAATGAATTCATTAAATTGGATTAATAGTGATGTGTCTATGAAATAAGCAGGTCACCATAAAATAAAATGCAAGGTTCTCTCCATAGATAGATGGAAGTTATGACATATATTTTAAAATGACAGGCCATATTTAATAATGTGCCAAAAATAAAAAATATAGAAAGTAAGCAATAATTAAAACTAAATATAATCTTCTTTACATAGTGACAGTCACTAAATGTAGGTGACCTTCTTTCAATGACATCATCAAATTTTAAATTCATTGAATTCATTGAATTCAATGACAATTATGGAAAAACTCGAATGCCTTTATAAAGTTATGCTCTATTGATTCTAGAAATAAGTAAAGTCCAACATGTGAAATGGTGCATGGAACAAACAAGGCTCACTTCAGAAATCTAATGCCCAACAGATTCCTGCCTAGCTCAGTTGGTAGAGCATTAGAGTGATAGAGCATGACTTTATAAGGGTCTGAACATCTGAGACTGGCAAGGAATGACATTCGGTTTTTTCATGATAAGCAAATCTGACGCATTTCTGTCAGGTTATCTGACAGATCTAAAGTTACACAGAACAAAATAAATTTTGTCAAAAATTGCCCCCAGTAGGGTTTGAACACATAAACTCCTGATCATTGAACCATAAATGATTCCAAGTCCAAAAAGTGAAGTGGAGCATGAAATAAAGTTAGAACGTTCTGTTGAACACATGTCTGGGTGGGTGGGTGGGTGAGTGTAATCGAGTTTTTCACGATAAGATCAAATTTACCTTTTAAGCCTGAATTTACATCAAAGGGTTTTAAAAAGCTTCAGCAAAAAATAAAGTTGCCTCCATCAGGACTTGACCACACAACACTGACCATCGGGTTTTTCACATACACCTTTCTGTCAGATTATCTGACAGATCTCTACTGAGGGAAGAGCAAAAAAAAATTCGTCAAAAATTGTCCCCATTGGGGTTGGAACCCAGGACCTCCAGATCATCACTCCAATGCCTTACCAACTGAGCCAGGGAGGAATCTGTTGGGTAGGAGATTTCTGAAGTGAGCTTTGTTTGTTTCATGCACCACTTCACATGTTCATTTCTAGAATCAATAGAGCACCACTTTATAAAGGCCTTAATAATTCACACAGACAAGCAAATAGTGATTTAGCACAGTTGGCAGAGCATTGGCCTCATGATCAGGAGGTCCTGGGTTCCAACTCCACTGGGGACAATTTTTGATGAATTGTTTTTGCTCTTCCCTGTATGAAGATCTGTCAGATAATCTGACAGAAGCGTGTATCGTGAAAAACCCGCATAACTTGTTTAAGAGTTGGATGCCTATGCCATTTGGCCAGCACCTGTTACTTGGTAGACCTATAACTGAAGTTTATTTCGTACACCATTTCAATTTTTGGACTAGGGTCTTTTCTAGAATCATTAGAGCATGTCTGATGTATATTCTGGCTTAAAATATAAAATTTGCTTAGTGTGAAAAACTCGATTACAACGGATCATTTTTAATTAAAGGATGATACGTATGAAGCGCATTTGAAAGATATGAGAAACATTTCCGAATAAAATCAGGATTCCCACTTTTTTCCTCTCAAGAAATTCCCTGACTTTTCCAGTATTTTCCCCCACAAATCATAAAAAATAAATATTCCTTCAGATGCTAACAAAAAGAAGCTAAAACTACTTTTAGATAATTAAATTCCCTGACTGGAAAAACTTCTCTCAATTTTTCCAGTGCGAGTGGGAACCCTGTAAAATAACCGTTTGTCGACAGAAAAATACCACTTTGATCTTCTTCATAATAATTTATTCAACATAATTTACGCCAGAAGGTACTTAATACGTAATTTATTATGATGTACACCTAACGAGAAAGTGCAGTTAAAAACTTGTTCAGATATTAACCGCAACTACGTAAATGCGTAACCGATTTCATAACAAGCAAACAAGCAACACCATAGAGAGAAGATATAAGTCGCTCCGCTCTTGTGATGGCGCTACTAAAAACTGAAATGCCATCGATACGCACGTCTCAGAATATCGTTCCACATGTATCACAGACAACGATTGACATTAGCGACTGGTTCCAGTGGTCGCAAGTGTAAAACTTTGATGAAATCTAGTCTTGAGGATAACGTTAATATGGCTCTGTGTTACTGAATGTTCGAGACTTTGACAAAGGGATAACAACCTGTTCGAGTTATGAAAATATTTCTCAAAGTGCATGCGTAAGGAGTGGAACACTGCTATGTACAATATACACTGGGTCCTACTTACTACGAGTTCGGTTACTACGAGCACCCGGCCACAATGAGCAAATTTCTTTGGTAAAAATGATAATTTCTGATTGACATCAATGTCAAGAAAGTTCAGTTACAACGAGTACCGCTTACAACAAGCACATTTTTATGAATTCAAATTACTTACTATAAGCAGGACCCAGCGTATATGCATTAAAAAATGCTACTTCAAGCTTTTTTTAAAAGCTGGTGGTCTAAAACGGGTCCCGAACAGATAAAAAAAAAATTTTCTATCTTTGATTATGACAACGAAAACTAGATGGGTAACTAACTAATGGGTTCCACCCTGGTCCAAATACGATTTAATCCATCAGGACAGATTGTGTGTGGTCTAAATACGCTGTCGTAACGTAATAGCAACCATCTTATTTTTCAAGCCTGGAATACTTTTGTTATATTTGTGACATTTCGCAATTGTTCATTTCTAATCACACTGTAGCCTTCTTCTGTGTAGGGTCGTTGTTCATCAAATGATCAACAATCTTTACTGCAGCATCTGTAATCCTTGTTCCTAAAGCACAAGTAAAGGAACCATCAATACCAGATGTTTGCAACAAATACAAAGAAAATTGACAATATTGGCTCCAGAAGCTCTACTTCCAGAAAACCAAAAAATCCAGCAGCAAAATGTTACCCCAGTGGGCATTGAACTCAGGGTCTCAGCCATTTGGATCTAATGCTCTCTTCTCTGAACTATTGAAGCAAGTGCTACTTGGGATATCCTTAAATTGTCTTTTGTTCCTGCATCACTTCAATCTTTAACTTAGATCATTGAGTGAGAACCAATAGAGCATGACCATACAGAGATCTTAGCTGTCCCAAGTAACACATGCCTCAATGGCTCAGAGAGGAGAGCATTAGATCCAAATGGCTGAGGTACTGAGTTCAATGCTCATTGGGGTAACATTTTGTTGCTGGATATTTTGTTTTCACGTAGTAAAGGCTGTGATGCCAATATTGCCATTATTGACAATTCTGTGTGTTCGTGAAAAACTCTGTTCCAAAAGACAAAACAATGTTGCAATTAGGAAAACATTTGATTTTTTTTATATAATATTTCCTATTTGTTGCTGAAATTAATGCTTCTGAAAAAGAGGGTATTCTGAAATTGAGTTCTGATTTCATGGCTATATTACGTGTTTCACCTTCGCTTCCTTTGAATTGTTTACTTTAATTTTTTTCAGCGCCCACAAGTAGCCCAAACTTTAAATAACAAAATAACATTACCTGGACCAAATACTTCTGAAACTCCTGCCTCGTATAAGAAATCGTAATCTTGTGGTGGAATGACGCCTCCTGCTACCACCATTATGTCTCTAGAAAACATAGTTAAGCAGTTCATTGTAAACCATGCCATTTCATGCCCTTTACCATCTCCTAAAAATCTCAAAAAAGTATGCATGTGCTGCTGATGTAATATTGCCAAATTGTGTAAGATATGTTCTGAATATTTTACCGGAAATAAAAAAAGACTTTGTACACAATAGTTTTTTCACGAAAAATAGCTTGATGCCAGGTTGGGGTGGCTTAAGTAATTATTGTCTCAAAAATTACAAAAAAAACAGTCTAAAAGTAAGTGTCCTAAATGTTCAGTTAGCATTAATAAATTCCAAAATTAGCCAATTATGAGAATATAGAGTCGAGAAAGTGATCCATTTTTTGTGTGCTTCCCCATTAAAAGTCGTTTTCCTTATCAGGGGGTGTGGGAGCAATGTCCCCATGGATGCAGACCATACTACCATCCAGGTTGTAGTTGCTGGAACCTGTCTCAAATCAGAGCCTTTTCACAGGTTCCTGTAAAAATCTAATTTATTTTATCAGTCAATCGTTAATCAAATAATTAACATCATTGCATTTATATACGAGAAGGATTCATGCAGTATTAAGCAAGATACACATGATCATGTACATGACAATATTTACTCGTATGCGTCATCCAGATCTGCTACTGACTCTGGAACATTGTGATAAATGAAACTGGGTCTCACTCTGGCTCTACCCTACCCTACCCCTTCTTGGAAATATACACTCCAGGATTCCTACTAGTCTAGGAATAAAAAAGCTACCCTTGTGTCTGAGGTATGACACTCTTATACCAAGTGGTTTGTAGATACGTGATTTTTTTGCGGTTGCTTTACGAAAAGGGTACACCCACAATAGGTTATGTTTATTTTAAATTTTCAATGCATTTACCACATAAAATCTTTTTACATGAGGCTATCTTTCATAATTCTTGAGACACAATCATTTGTTTTGGATTACATATGATTCTTCAAGGGATATCTGGAATTTAAATGTCTGTCGTGTTTATGGACTTGTGCGTACGTACGACAGTGTTTCATGTAGCCACAAGTGTAGCAAGGGCAGGAGGGAGAGGGTTAATAATTAACTTTCAAATTTAATTAAAAATTGAATAAATAATGAAAATTTATTTGTTAAAAATGTTGAGAATAAAATGAAACACAGATGACAGATATATCAACAATGCCAACTTTGTGTATCTGTGCAAAACTCTGTTGTACTTGCGCCAATAAACTTACGGTCGTCCCATTTTCTTTAGTTCCTCAATAACTTGAGGTACAAGCGTCTTATGTCCAGCAGCTAAGGAGGAAACACCAATAACGTGCACATCGGCGTCAACGGCTTGTTGTGCGGCTTCAACCGGTGTCTAAAAGCAGGACGAGATGGTAAGCGAAATTTTGAAAAACAACTTTCATAATATGCATTACCTACTATAATTATACAATTCCCCCCAGGAATTTCTGGGAAAAGCTTAAATAATATATAATTTCACCTACTTAACTCCCAAAATACTTTACTTACAGCAAATAATGGTCCAATGTCTACGTCGAATCCCATGTCAGCAAATCCAGTAGCAATGACTTTCCCCCCTCTATCATGTCCATCCTGTCCAACTTTTGCCACCAGTATTCTGGGTCTACGACCTTCATGATCTACAAATTCCTGCAAGAAGGGCAGACAGTGGAATAAAATGAATTCTTTCCAATAACTTCTCTATTAAAAGAAATGAAGAGCCTTTATTAGAATCGATAATTTGCAACAATTTATATGCCAACCTGGACTCGTTTCATAACAATGTCAATTTCAGATGTATCTCCATACTCAGTCTTGTAAGCACCACTGACAAGCCTGCTGGTAGCAACATGTCTACCAAACACCTACAACACGTACATTCATAACTTTATTTTGTTCCTTTAAGTAATCAAAATTATCTTCATTTTACTTTTTCTGTAAAAGTAAATAGTTATAGGTGGTTTGTAATTGTCCTTACTTTTTCCATTGCAGCTGTAATTTCTTCTACAGTACATCGAGCTCTTGACGCTTCTACGCTTAACTGCAGGAGATTACCATCCCCACTTTCACAGCATTTTGTAATGTTTGCCATTGCTTCTTCTGCCTATAAATTTAAATACTAGTTGGCAATTATTCTTCAAGAAACCTACTATCTGCAGTTCACTAACAATCAAGTCATTATTGAAATGTTGCAGTTGGATATCCACCTTCGAAGAATCCCTCGTCGCCCTTATATGTTTGATCTTCTCTATTTGAGACTCCCGAACTTTCGTATTGTCAATAACCAAGACATCTATTGGATCTTCGTGGTCCAAACGATACTTATTGACACCGACTATGGTCTCTGCAATGTGAGAATTTTTCATGAACATCACATGTCCTTTCTCACTTTTACAACGTATTTTCTTTGAAGCAGTTGATCCTTTTAATTGCCATTTAGGATCTTAACACCCACCTGTACCACCATCGATCCTGGCTTGTTTTCTTGCAGCACATTCTTCGATCCTTAATTTAGGCATCCCCTGGGCTACGGCTTTGGCCATGCCCCCTATTTCTTCAATCTAAATGTATGCAGGTCATTAGTATACATTCAGACCTCCTTGTGGAATTTTCAACATTACAATATTACGTTAGAATTAATTATGAAAACACAATATTTACCTCTTCAATAACTTTTAGTGCAGCGTTATACAAATCTTCTGTTAGATTTTCCATCATGTAGGAGCCTCCCCAGGGATCTGCTACCTAAATTTAAGAACAAACTAATAAATACCACAAATCTCCTTAGATATAATTTTTTAAATCGATGTAAACTTCCGAATGGGCTAACCTTTGGGATTCCGGACTCTTCTTGCAATATTATTTGTGTGTTTCTGGCAATTCTGGCAGAAAACGGCGTCGGAAGACCCAAGGCCTCATCAAATGAATTAGTGTGAAGAGACTGAGTTCCACCAAATACAGCCGCCATGGCTTCAATTGCTGTTCTGATGATGTTGTTGTACGGGTCCTTCATTCAACATGAGAATTATTGTAGGACAATTCCGAAAGGAACATCTCACAATTGCGTCACCAATTTAGTAATTTTAATTAGTTTCATGCTTACTCTCTTTTCTTAATGATACCAAACATGTTTTTCGTGAAAACCATCGAGTATACAGTATTTGCATGTAAGTAGAGTACCAATTCAATACACGCTTGTTTCAATTCAAATTCGTGTGTTTTCAAATGGCTTTTTTTTTTAAATTGTTGACAAATGTTCCAGGATTCCATCAAAAGCCCCCTTTTTGAAAATGATGTCGCTCTGAAGAGGCTCGCTTATCTCTGCATATTAATTGCAGGTAGTGTTGAAATTCATTTCTGCAAAGTTATGATGCAATTGCGCCACTATTTCCCTGTGTATGTAAGCAGATTCGGATCTGGATGGGTGTAAAAATTTCCGCCTTTTGGGAATTTGAATAACATGAAATACAAATAAATTTCACTAAAATAGTAGAAGTTTTCACCTGTTCCGTGAGAGACCAACCCGATGTCTGACTGTGACATCTGAGTGTCATTGATTTTGGTTTCTTTGGATTAAAATGCTTCTTCATCAGATGTGCCCATAGCATTCTGGCTGCTCTGAGTTTTGCTATTTCCTGTCAAAGCACAACTTGAGGTAGCAAACGTCGGTACGAAAATTATATTTGTAACAAGAAAGTCCTCCTGCGTGAACGCAAGATGCATATCGCCCGCCGCGTAGCAAGTGCTCGCTGTGTTGACCTATCCTGGGGGGGGGGGGTCACCCAGGCTGAGTACCCCCCCCATACAAGTCTCGGTACAAGTCAGTCTGAGGCCCCCCCTGTACAAGTCCCAGTGTCTGAGTCTCCCCCCCCCCCCTTACAAGTCCTGGTACAAGTCAGTCTGAGTACCCCCACCTGTTTAACAGACACACGCCTGAGAAAACATAACCTCCCGTCGTGCTACGTACGCGGGCGGTAAAAACAATTATTGAAACGAGAAAAATAAGAACAGCACTAACCATGTAGAAGTTCATTCCAATTCCCCAGAAAAATGAGAGTCTTGGGGCAAAAGCATCAATATCCATTCCTGCTTTAATTCCTAAAAATACAAATGTAACATAATTTCAGGATAAATAAGCGGATTATGGTGTTTGCTCTGCGTCACAATTTTGGTGTTTACTGAGCATTTACCCGTTCTGCAATACTCAAGACCATCAGCTACGGTAAACGCCAACTCAAGAATTGCATCAGCTCCAGCTTCTTGCATGTGGTATCCAGATATTGAGATTGAGTTGAACTTTGGCATATTCTGGAAAAAAAATACAAGATATTTTAAAATTAAATAAGACGGCCCTTCAAGTGGGACTAATATCTTAGAACAAGTTAATTTGCACATGTAGCACTGCTCCCAAAATAAGATAAAATACAAGTTGAAACCTTTGATGTGTAGGCAAATATATCTCCAATTATTCTCATTGATGGCTCCGGGGGAAAGATATATGTGTTTCGGACCATAAATTCCTTCAAAATGTCATTCTGTATAGTTCCTGCCAATTCTTCTTGTTTTGCTCCCTGTATCCAGAAATATATGAAAATAAGAAATGGATATATCCTTTCTCAGTGATTCTTCCACTATCAATATTGATAGTACTGAACAAATTAAACGCCAAGCAATGACTTTTCTAATTCCTTACACTAACACAAAACAACCTGTTCTTCGGCGGAAACTATGAACATTCCCAAGACGGGCATCACGGCTCCGTTCATCGTCATAGACGTCGACAGCTCATTCAAAGGAAGCCCTTCAAACAACCTCTAAAGAAAAAAAAACGTGAACAGTGAACGACAGAGTTGTTGCTAATGTCTTCATTTTGCTCTTCCAGTTATCTTTTTACCACAAGAAAAGACTAACAAAGAGAATACTGTTTTCAACCTTCATGTCTTCGACCGAATCAATAGCTACGCCTGCCATACCAACATCTCCTTCTACTCTCGGATTGTCTGAGTCATATCTACATATGACAATGAAAATGATTGACAAACTTTCCTTCACATAATTCGTGAATTTATTTTTACTTTTGTAATTTGCCAGATACAGCAAATTAAAACATTTTAACTTACCCCCTATGTGTGGCCAAATCAAAGGCAACACTTAGACCTTGTTGTCCTGCAGCAATATTCTCTCTGTAAAACTTGTTACTTTCTTCCACAGTGCTAAATCCAGCATACTACAGCACCAAAAATACATAACCCGAAACTGTTGTTTTAAAAAGACACTTCTGTCCCAATTAATTCGGGTTGACTCGTACTAGTTATTGTGATTTGAAAGTTCCTGTTCATTCGTACCTGCCGAATAGTCCATGGTCTACCTGTATACATTGTCGGGTATGGACCACGAGTAAACGGGAATTTGCCAGGTATCTCATCTTGAATATGTTCGGTGTCTGCCTTGGTGTACAAAGGCTTTATGTCTATGCCCTAGATTAAAAAACAGTTGTACCAATCAATAGTATCAGAAGTACATTGACGAAAACTTACAAAGTGCTAGATGGAACCGATGCGAACACAATAACAAAATCATAGATAATATTCATTGAACACGGTATGAAATTCTGTTATTGACCTTTGGCAGAGGTTTGGAAGAAATAATTCATTTGTGCAGACAAAAACAGTACAAGCCATATTTAATCCATGCCGTGGTACTGACCTCAGGCGTGTGCCATGTTAACTTTTCTGCAGGATCTGCACCTTTCAGCTGTTTCTTGGCGAGTTGTTCCCATTCTGGGTGAAGGGTTTGCTTGTGGCTCTTACGACATGAACAGACTCCAAGGGCATACCTCCCATGCTACAAAAAAGAATACACCTGTATCTTTGGTGATCGTGGTCGGTATTCATTTCTTGAAGGTAGTTTTCCAGTTTTGTTTGTTTTTTACTCCTCACAAAACGGGAGGATTAGCTTTAAACCATTGGCTGGCCAAGAACAAGGAACAGTTGGGACTGCTGCCTTTATTGCATTCATGAAGTTATGACTTTCCCGGTGCACCGTGAAAAGGGTACTCTACCCTTTATTCACACTGAGCGTAACTGCGACCAGAACAATGGGAACAATAGATCTTGACCCCGTACCAGTTAAAAGTTTCCTCACAATATCATACAACCCATTTGTTCCCGATCCCAGTCCGGGTTGTACTCACAGCGCGTTTCACAAAGCCACCGGCCTGAACAGTCTCAGAAGACCCTGCAGGCTCATGGCCATTCCGTTCATTCACGGCTATGTGACATTCTAATTGAAAAACACCAGGTAAAACCCTGTATGGCCAGGAAAACATGAACCAGTGGCTTTGTGAAACGCACTGTCAGTGCCAATACCTCAACACGTAACCACCCTCTTCCCTTCAACAATTTCCCCCGTAATGATTTTTAATTAACTCAAATTAATTAACTTAAATTTGATGTCTTTATTTCATTCAAGGTGAGAAGTAGAGTCTAAAGAGTTGTTGTCTGTCAAGGACATAGAGTTAGATGCGTAGTGTGTGTGTTTACAAAGAGAGAGGGCTAGGTTAAGGTTAGCAGCTGCAACCTTTGTGTGGATGCATGGCGATGCTGTGACCCATTTGCTTGGGTGGCTACCAGGATCATCAGTACCACTCAACACTATGTGGTTCTATCACAGTTTCCTCATTTCTGAACGTAATAATTCTTCGATTTTCATGTAAGACCACTCAAATCAAAGCTTAGGATCTCCTCTACAGGAATATGAGAACATTTTGCCACTAGGAGGCCTATAAGGCATCTAAAATGCCACAAATGTACTGAAATGGCAATTTTTGGCATGTTTTTTGCCATTTTTAGGTGCTTTATAAATCCTCTAGTGACAAAATTCTTTCAAATTTTTGTAGGGGAGGTCCTAAGCTTTGATTTGAGTGGTCTTACATTGAAATCAGACAAGAATTACCTTTATAAATAAGTACTTTGTCTCCATTTTTATCTTGAAAACATTATTTTAGCAACTTCTAACTATGCCAGAATAATGCTACAGCTGATAAGCTTTGAAATGATATGTGTTACAATTTTGTTGCTCAATTATAAGTCTGCCAAAATATGATTTTTAATGTTGAGGGTTACTACACTCTATCAGTGAGTGCCACCCAACACAATGCCAGCCAGCAGCTCCAGTGAGCATGGCAAAACTGCTTGACCTAGCCCTCTCTCTTTCTGTGTAAACACACACTATGCATCTAACTCTGTGGTGTTGACAGCATTACTAGGAGGATTGACCTGGTGGCAATTTACACTGCAAGAGAACACAGTGGAAAACATGAAAGGCTTGGTACTGGATTTATGTCACAGTTTGTGTTAAGTTTAATTTAAACGGCGAAACTGTACTAAAAAATACCCTGAAAGTCCAAACAAATCTCATTCTTTTCTTTTCAAGTTGTGACTTTTGAAGTGTTCGAAGTAAAAAAAAATTCTAAGCGACATGACATTCAAA